>CM050526.1:52824718-52914718 GCA_027563665.1 Antrozous pallidus | reverse complement strand
CAGGAAGGCAGGAGAGGAACGGGGTCAGCACTGTCCCCGTCCCGTCCCCCCAGACCCAAGGGCCACCGGCTGGCGGGCGGCAGCGATGGGTGCCCCAGGGCCTGCTCCCAGCATTCAACAGGACGGAAGGTGGGGCCTGGCGCTCCCTAGGTGCCCTTGCGGGAGGAGTGGGGACACGGGTGTGGGGGTGTCGAAGGGGGAACTGTCCTCGGAGGCCCTCCCAGCCTGGGTGTCGGGGGCTCGGGCAGGAGGGACCCCCGTGGCCGCCGAGGGAGGCGCTGGCGCGGTCGAGGCTGTGCTCATCCGATCGGCAGGGTTTGCCGAGGACCTTTAGGCGGCAGGAGCTGCACGTGCTCTGGAGGGGGCCGGTGGCCGCCCGGCCCTGAGGGCGCCACTTCCCCCACACCGTCCCCGCATGCGGCCTGCACCCACGTCCTCCCTGCTCCTGGCCGGGCCATCTGAGGCCATGAGGACCACCTCCAGCCCCTGAGGCGAAGCCCGGGCCCTGCAGGGAGCCCCTCGGGCTGGCACCGCCCCCCCAGACCTCCCCCCCTCCATGGGCTCACACAGGGTCACTGCCCCCCCCCCCCCGGAAGTAGGGCTGGGCCTGGGGGGCCAGCTGCCCCGGTCACCTGCTCTGCCACCGGCTGCTGACACGCCACCCTGCCGGCCCCCACTCTGCCTCTCCAGCACCGAGATCGGCCCCAGCCATCCAGCTCCCCCCACCCTCCCACCCCGCTGTCGGGGCCGGAGTCCCGTTCCTCCCGGGCACTGCTGGGCGCTCCCTAAAGTCTCGCTCTGGGACAGACGCACAAACTTCGGCCGAGGGAGGCGAGCGGGGAGCAGAGTGCCTGCCAGGAGCTTGGACCCTCCCGGCAGCTGGGCTGGCCCACCTCTGCGTGGCTGCCTGTGGCCGGGCCGGGGCCGTAACCACGTGGGACAGCCACACACTGAGGGACAGGCCGGGGCCGTAACCACGTGGGACAGCCACATGCCGAGGGGGTCTGGGGCTGACCAGCCCACAGGAGAGGACGGCAGCTTCACCAGCCTGAACCAGGGGTTCGTGTGTCAGGGAACCAGCCGGGTGGGGGGGATGTGCGAGGAGCCTGGCTGCGGCTCTCAGGCCCAGCCCTGCACCCGGCGGGGAGGGAGGGAGATTCTGCTCTGTCAGCTCTCCTGGGGACCGAGGCCTCGGGCACTGCCCACGGCCTCACGTGCTGCTGCTCCGAATGGCCGTGAGCACGTGGGGCGGGTGGCAACCACCCGGCCACTCAGGTCAGATTCCGAGCCCCGGGGGGCAGCTCTGGGGGCCTGCTTCTCCCTGAGCCAGGGGGGGCCCCGGGAACCAGGAAGCTGCCGGGAGGTGTCTGCGTCTGACACGGGTCTCCCCATGCCAGCTCCAACCCCCTCACACCCCGTTCTAGGGTTTGTCGCACCAGGGCCGGGGTGGCAGTGCCCACGGCCCCAGAGCACACGTGGGAGAAGCTGGGTCAGAAACACGGGCGTCGCAGAAGAGGCACACGTGCAGAGTCCCGTGGCTGCTCTGGGGGACGGGGAGGCTCCGGAGGTGCGAGCCGGGCGCAGGGGGGCCGGGAGCCGGTCCAGACGGAGGCAGCCGCTCCGGGCCAGGCCTCGGCTCATGGCCCGCCTCCTGCCCCCCAGGTCGGGCCCCGTGCCCCACGGCGGTCCTGCCTGTTGGCCCTTCCACTCTCCGGGAGAGGGAGGGGATGACGGCGGCTGGGGAGCGAGGCTGAGCTGAGAACAGGGCGGCGGGGGGCTGTGGGTCCGCTGAGCCTCTGAGGGGGCCCGTTTCCTGGCGGGAGGCGCCCCGGTTTCCAGTCCCGAGAGCCAGGCGGCGCGGCAGCGGGCGGAGGGGCCGGGGAGGCGCCCGCCCGGCACTTTCTGGCCCAGCCCGCTCCCTGCCGAGCCGGACCTCAGGGTCAGGCCCTGTCAGGCGGTGGGTAGTTCTGGTCCACACACCCCCCAGCCCCCCGCCCACACCTTTCTCGGAAGCGGTGAGCACGGAGCGCTCTGCAGGCAGCACAGCCCCCCCTCGGTTCCCGTGGCAACGCGCACGCACTGTTTTGGCTGCGGGGCCGTGCCGGGGCGTTCCTGTGGAGGCTGGGGAACTGCAGCTCGGGATAAGTGTCTGCGCTCCGCCGCGTGGAGTGAAGGGGCCGCGTTGCATAAACCCAGGTTTAGCCAGAAAACCGCACAGACGGGCGTGGGCCAGGCCGTCAGGGGGCCGAGAGGAGGGGGAGGAGGCAGGGACCCTTCTGCTGCTCTGTGAGCCCCGGGCCAGCGGGTGCGGACCCCCTTCCTGCCTGAGCCCCTCAGGAGCCGGGGGGCCCCCCCAGGAGCCCGCCCCTCCCCCGCAGGCAGAGGCTCTGGGTGGGTGAGAGCGGCGCAGCCACACCCGGTTCCACCAAAGCCTGGGATCAGAGGCTGAGTCACAGGGCCTGCTCTGGGGCTTAAAGGGACAGAACCGGCTCCTCCCAGCTCCGGCTCCTGAGCCCGCGGACCCTCCCGCCTCGGCCCGTTGCCCATGGACCCTCCCGCCTGGCCTCCCGGGCCGGCCACCTTTGCTGCCTCCCTGAGGCGCACGTGCACGCATTTTCCTGTTGATCCATCTCAGTGCAGGGACCCCGTGCCCCCTCCGCACAGCACCCCGACCCTGGGTGAGCGGCTGAGCCCTTACCCCTCAGCCACGCCAGGTCCCGGCCGCGTGCAGCCTGCCGCTCAGCCCGGCCAGCCCCACTGCGCGCCGCCCCCCCCACCCGACGCCCCTGCACCGTTAGCTGAGCGCGGCTCCCTCAGCCCCCCCCATCCCGGAATGGGGAACCATCCTCCGACGACACCTTTGGGAGCCGGCCTTCAGCCTCTTGTATCTTTTAAATATGTTCTCATTGGTTCAGAGAAGGGAGAGGGAGAAGCATCCATGACGGGAGAGAATCGTGGACCGGCTGCTTCCTGAACAGCCTGCACTGGGGACGAGTCCGACACCGGCCCACGACCTCCTGGTTCCGAGGGCGACGCTGAGCCCTGAGCGTGGCCGGCCCTCGGCCTCTGGGAGCCCCTCCCTGAGCCGCTCCCGCACTGACGTGTCTATAGATCCAGGCTGACTTTCCTCCAGGAAAGACAACATGTTCTTGTTTTGTTTTGCTTTGTTTTGTTAATCCTCAGCAAAGGATGCTTTCTGCAGAAAGCGGAAGGGGAAGGAAGGGAGGGAGGGAGGGATGAGGAAGGGAGGGAGAGTGGAAGGGGGAAGGGAGAAAGGGAAGGCGGGGGAGAGGAGGGAGGGGTAGAGGGAAGGGAGGAATGGGGGAGGGGGGAGGGAGAGGAGAGCGGAGAGATGGGGAAGAGAAGGAGGGGGGAGGGAGGCAGGGAGACATGTGACAGACACACTGATTGGTTGCCTCCTGCACGTGCCCCAACCTAGGGCGGGAGTGAACCCACACCCAGGTAGGTGCCCCTGACCAGGAATCGAACCCATGACCCTTTGGTGCGTGAGCTCTAACCACTGAGCCACTGGCCAGGTGACGTGCTCCACACTCTGCTCTCTGCCATGGCAGGCCGAGGGAGCTCGAACCCGGAGCCGGTGAGCGAGCGGGGGAGACAGCCCTGGGGGGCGGGCACTCCCGGCCCAGCAGCCCCATCCGCACCGGGAAGGTGGGCCCCGGCGCTGGACCCCAGTCCTGAGGGCGCAGGGACCGCACCTCTTGGGTCCGGGTAAGACCGTTTGGGCTTCACACAGAGCAGTTCCTGCCGGAGAGCGAGCACGGGCCGAGGGGTCGGCGACGCTCAGGGCCAGGCCGGGCCAGCTGCTCACACCGTGGGGGCGCCCGGGGTGACGGACGGCGGGAACGAGCAGGGGGCCGCTCCCACGGCGTCCTCCTCCGCCCGGCAGCCTGCACGGGGCCGGGCGTCCCACCGCGGGGGTGAGGCCTCCCCCGCCATGGCCGCCGCCGCCTGTGCCCCCCAGGGTTTCCGGGCCGCTCTCCCAGGGAGCCCGCCCACCAGGGTGCAGGCTGACCCCTGGCCTGGCGGCTCACGAGGAGGCACCAGTGGACGTGTGTCTGTCTCTCGTGGATGTTTCTCTCTCCCTCCTCCCCTCGCTCACTAAGCAGCCCTGGGAGCGTCCTCGGGGAAGACCTAACAAACACGTTGGTGGCCCTCAGCCCTGCTCTGTGCCGGCCGAGGGGACAGTCCCACAGAGCCGGCCCCGCGCCCCCGGCAGGAAGGGGCGCAGCTCTGGGCCCAGCTGACGGCTCCTCCCCCCTCCCCAGGGCAGGAAGCCGGTCACCGGCAGCGGCCTGCATGCGGGGCGAGCTCCAGCCACACCCGCTGTCCCCCACCGACAACCCTCCCCCGCAGCCCCTAGACCTCCGGGGCCTGCGAACTCGCTGAGCCACGGCTCCCGATGCCACGGAACCCACGCAAAGACACGCAGACCAGGGAGGGCGCTGGCTGGTCCCGGACACGGGCTCCATCCCGCGTGGTGCTGGGCAGGGCGGTGGGACGGGCGCTAGGGAGGCCTCAGGGGGACACCCCTGCCCGGGCCGCCCACCCTGCCGCCCTGTGCTCAGTGGAGGGTGCAGCTGGGACCAGTGAGGCCGCCCCTGGCTGCCCTCGACCTTGGTGCCCCCCACGCTGAGCCTGAGGACAGAGCCTCGCCCTGAGACGGCCACCCCGGGAGGCGGGGACCCCGTGGTCTAATCCTGGGGTCCAGTGGCCACCCTGCACCGGCCACTAACGGTGGGGTCCAGGGGGCAGGGTGTGCGGGACTGGGGGGCGGGAGCAGCGGGGGAGGGTGTGAAGGTCAAGCAGCCACAGGCCAGCAGTTCTGCTCACGGGGGGCGGCCACGAGCATTATGGGACCTCGGGGTTGGGGACGTGGAGGCCGTCCGGCACCTGGGGGGTGGGGGGGTGACATCGGCACGGCCCCCCTGCTCGGGTCTGACTGCACCCCTCAGTTTGCTGCTGGGAGCCCGGGGGAGCCACTCTGGCTGACGGGACGCTGGCCTGCTCCTCGCTCGGGGACCCAGGTGGACGGCGGCCAAACGCCAGGGGTTGCTAGGGCCACACCTCCCCCCAGTGACTCAGAGCCCAGCCCAGCCGGTTTCGGGCTCCGGGAGCCCTCCCGCCAGCGCTGCCCCGCCCGGAGGCCAATGGCTGGAGCTCCCGCTGCTCTCACCGTGCGCCCGCGCTGCCTGCGAGCTCACACACGCCCGCCCCACACGGCGGCCTCTTCAAAGGCAGAGCGCGGGGAGCGGGGAGGGGGAGCGGGGAGGGGGAGCGGGGAGGGGGAGCGGGGAGGGGGAGCGAGGGGGGGGCGCAGCCGCTGGACGGGCCAGACCCCAGGGCGAGGCCCCACGGAGGCCCGACGACCATCGGCCACGCATGGGTGAGGCAGAGGGTGCAGAGAAGGCTGTGCCCCGCTCACTGCCACGACCGGGCTGTCTTCCTGCAGAGTCCAGAACATTCCAGAAGACTGTGTAACCGTAGCCTCCCTGCAAGGCCAGGGTCGGCCAGGGACAGCACGGACCCTCCCCCTGCCCGGGACGCGTGATGCCCGCAGGCCGAGTCAGCTGCCTGGCTGCCCACGTCTGCACAGCGTGCCGGGCCCCCGCCCCCCGGCCCCCGGAGTCACTGGGACGGGCAGGGGGACGGGCTGCGGGTGCAGCCTGGGGCACAGATGCCGGGACAGGGCCTCGCCTGTGCCAATGGTGTCCAAGGTGGCACCCTGGAGGGAGCAGCCCCGGAGGCCCCCCGGAGCTAACGCGGGGAGAAACCAGCCGCTCACGGACCGGCCTGGGATGGGCACCCCTGTGCTTCCAGCCCACAGCGCCCCAGCCTGCAGAGCGAGGCGGGACAGGAGGGAACCACACGCCGGGGACGCCGGGCCACGAGACAGGCTCAGGCGGGAGGGGACGGGGCCTGCTGGGCCCCCCTGGTCACTGCGCCTGAGTTTTTCACACTCTGTCTCCGAACCAAACGCCCACAAACTTAAAGCTCAGCCCGGTCAGCTGGCTCAGGGGCTGAGCGTCCACCCAGAAACCAGGAGGTCAAAGGTCGGCTCCCCGTCATGGCAATGCCCGGGTTGCGGGTTCCAGGCCCAACGGGGAGGGAGGGGGTGTGTGCAGGTGGCAGCCGGTCCGTGATTCCCTCTCTTCCTCTCCCTCCCTTTCTGCAGCCAATAAAAATATTAACAAAACAAACAAAACAAACAAACAGGAGGGCAGCCTGGGGGCATGGCCGCGGCGCATGGGGGGGTGGGGGTGGGGCGGGGACGACGACGGCCTCTCCCGCCCGGCCTCTGCCCTCCTCAGGACAGGAGAGGCCCCCCCCCCATCTGGGACCATTCCAGAACACCCTCAGTTCCGCCAGCCGACGGCATTTCTGAGGGCCCGGGGTCAGGAGGATTGGGGCGAGGGCACCGCTCTCCGCCCTCCACCCTGCAGCCTCCAGGCCCAGCCTCGCCGCCGCCCAGAGCAGAGGCCGCAGCCCGCAGGCGCCTGGACCACAGCTGGCCCCCTGCTCGGCGCCCCCGCAGGGGGTCCGCACCGGCCCGGCAGGGACAGGGGCCGGAAGCCGCGCAGGCAGGGAGGCCGCAGGGGCGCCTCCGCGTGGAGGTGGCTGTCCGGGACGGGTCTGAGACTGAGCTCGGGGGCTGGCACCCGCTGGCGGGGTCAGCAGGACCGGGGAAGGTTCTGGAACTGGGAACTCAGGCAGTCCACGCTCCTAACTAAGCCGCCTGCGCATCAAAGTGAGGCTGAGCCCCGCGGTCCGCCCCCGCGCGGCCCCGCGCCGCAGGGAACAGAGGCGGCGGCGGTCGGGAGACCAAAGGCGGCCGGGCTCTCGCTGCTCCGCGGCGGCTCTGAGCGCCACAGGGAACTGCACGCCGGAGTCTGAGTCTCTCGCTCTGCGGTGCCCCCCCAAACCACGGCGTCCGCCTGGGGGGCGGGCTCGGAGGGCGCGGGCCAGGCTGCGACCAGGGCCCGGGCAGGAGCCGCACTGCGGCCGCTTCCACCCAGAACGGAGGAAACGGCAGGAAGGACGCAGTCATGGGAATGGGGGGGGGGGGGCAGGACAGAGAGGGGGACACACACAGAGGCCAGGGCGCTGCCTGTGGCCCGAGGGGCCCACCCAGGACCCGGGCAGACGGGGGCCGCGGGGGCCGGCACCAGGCTGAGTTGGGAAAACAGCCGCTGGCCGGGAGGCCTGGCCGGCTGGGGACACGGTCAGTGTCGGGGGACGCCCCTGCGCTGCCTCCCAGGCCCGGCCACAGCCCCGCCTCCCCTGCCCCTGAGCCGGGCCCTGGTCCCCCGACAGCAGGGAGCGCCCCCACGCCACCCGAAGAAGAAGTGGGCAGGAAGGAGCGGCTCCGAAGCCACAGGCGGGAGGGGAGGGGAGGGGGCGACGCGGACGAGGACGCCCCGGGGACGAGGACGCCCGGACGTGCGCGGTGAGGCCTGGGGTGCAGGAAGCAGGGGTGAGAGGAGCGCTGGCTTCTGGAGAGACATCAGCGCAGACGTGAGAACAGCGGGAGCGCACGGGGGGGGGGGGGGGGGGGCACAGGGCTCCTCAGAGGTGACGGCACCTCTAGACGCCGCCCCGCCCGGCCCAGCTCACAGCCGGGGTGTGTGTGTGTGTGTGCAGGGACCCAGCTCTGAGCCGGGGGGCAGAGGGGGCCCAGCTCACAGCTGGGGGAGGGGGGGGAGGTGGAGGGGGATCAGCATGGGCCAGGGCAGGGTCCAGGCGGAGCGGCGGCAGCAGCAGGGGCCACAGGCCCAGGAAAGGACCACAAAGTGCTTCCCACGCGCCTACCCCGATGTCTAAACCAGCGATGTTTCCACGGGGAGCGGCCACAGCGACCCCCAAGGCCCCCCGCCCTGAGCTCTGGCCAAGAGCCAAGGGGGGCAGCTCAGAAGGGACCACAGACCTCGCCTTTCTGGGGGCTCACTGCGGGCAGGCAGCTAGGACACCCCGAGTCTCAGCCAAGTGACCACAGTCCACCCCACGGTGACCAAGATGCCGTCCGGTTTTCCTCTCCCCTCCTCTCCCCACCCCTCCCCTCCTCTCCGGGAGCCAGGCTGGTTGGGGTGGGCGGCCCCCGGCCACAGGCAGGCTCACACGCAGGGACACGGGCAGGAGAGAAGGTACAGGCCAGGCCACACTCGCTCGTCCCCAGCGGGACACAGGGCCAGGGGACACAGGGCCAGGGGAGCCCAGGGCCAGGGGGACACGGGGCCAGGGGGACACGGGGCCAGGGGAGCCCGGGGCCTTGCAGGGCAGCCCCAGCTGGGAGTCTGGACGCTGTGGAGACGGGGAGCCGCTCATGGACGGTGGGTGAGACCACGAGGGGCACAGCGCCCTGCGGGGACTGTGTGCTCTGGGGGGAGCCGGTGGGGACCTCACGCAGCCGGGGGAGGGT
The DNA here is from genome assembly GCA_027563665.1 of Antrozous pallidus. Lineage (NCBI taxonomy): Eukaryota > Metazoa > Chordata > Mammalia > Chiroptera > Vespertilionidae > Antrozous > Antrozous pallidus. The sequence continues at coordinate 52,906,284 of CM050526.1, read as the reverse complement.
GTGTGCCTGGAGCCCCGGCTGTACTGTCTCCCAGGAACTGTCTCCACAGGAGGGAGGCTCAGGTCCCGCCACTGGGCTACAGGCCTCACTCTGACCCCTGACCTCTGACCTCTGACCGGGCCCCTGAGGCCCCTGGACTGTCTGGGCGACAGGGTCCTGTGTCCTAAGGGATGCTGGTGGCTCCTGGAAGGGGCGGGGCACCAGGAGCCCCCCACCCCGTCCAGCCCCCACCCTGGGCCCAGCTTTGTGGGGACAGAGCCCCGTGTGAGTGCCCACAGCCCCCACTGCCGGTGACCCCCTCCAGGGCGTGCGGCTCCCAGCCCGCCAGCTCTGAGGGCCCTGTGGTCGTAGAAAACCTCCCTTCGTTCCAACAGGAGGAAGCTGGTCCTGCCTCACAGAACGCCGGGCCGACCCGCCCGGGCCTGCGGTGTGGGGTGCAGGCACGCAGTGGGGGTGTGCGCCTGCGTTTGGGGCTTACCGAGTTCCTTGGAGCCCTGGCTCTCGCTGGCGAGCTCCCCCATCTTCACGAGCGCGTCGAAATAGCCCTTGGCTGCGTAGGTCACACCTGGGGGTGGGGAGGGCGGTGAGTTCCCTCTGGGGCCAGCAGACCCGAGGCCAGCCCTCCTGATACACGCTTCAGTCCCGGCTGAACCCCAGCTTCTGAGTGATGCCCCCCACAACGTGAGGGTCCCCTGGAACACAGGTGCATCCTGGTGCAGAGCCCGGAGCCCCAGCTTCTGAGTGATGCCCCCCACCCCCACTTCAGGGTCCCCTGGAACACAGGTGCCTCCCGGGTCAGAGCCCGGAGTCCCAGCTTCTGAGTGATGCCCCCCACCCCCACTTCAGGGTCCCCTGGAACACAGATGCATCCTGGTGCAGAGCCCGGAGCCCCAGCTTCTGAGTGATGCCCCCCACCCCCACTTCAGGGTCCCCTGGAACACAGGTGCCCCCCGGGTCAGAGCCCGGAGCCCCAGCACCCGGGCCGCTCCAGCATGGCAGCCCGATGTGGGGAGGGCGAGTGGGAGCCCAGCCAGGAAGCCTCTGCCCCCCGGCCTGGGTCTGAGCCAGCCTGCAGCCGAGGTGCCTCGGGCTCTCCGAGGCCTGCGGTCACCCCGCCTCCTCAGCACCGGTGAGAACAGGCCAAGCTGGCACAGGCTGGCACTGGGAGCGGCGGGCGCTGAGGTGCCGGGGGCCCCGGGCCAGGGGAGCTCAGCCAGGGAAACGGGCCCCTGGGAGCCGCGGGCCCAGGTGGGGCAGGAGGCCGGGAGGGAAAGCCTCCCGGCTCACATCAAAGGCCCGGAAGCAGGTGTGTGGGGGGGTCGCAGTCCTCGCCTGAGCCCCATCCTCTGTCTCCCAGACAAACCTCGCGGGCCTGTCCTAGCACCAGGGACGCAGCAGGACCTGGACTCGCCCGCCCGTCACCGGCCCTTACCTGCCAGCGCCTTCTCGTAGTTCTTGCCCATGGCGATGAAGGTGCGCAGGCTGGGGTTGAACTGCTCCATGATGGTCTGGGGGGAGAGAGAGCGCGTCAGGGCCTGGACCACCCCAGGTGAAATGGGGCCCTCACCTCCCAGACCACAGCCAGGCTTCCTGTCCAGGCCCCCTCCACCCCCCACAGTGCCCTTGAACACCTTCGGGCAAATAGCTTTCCACATCCGTACGACGGGGACAGGGACAGACCAATGGGGACACAGACCAATGGGGACAGACACAGACCAACGGGGACAGACACAGACCAATGGGGACAGACACAGACCAACGGGGACAGACACAGACCAACGGGGACAGACACAGACCAATGGGGACAGACCCAATCCCAACGGGGACAGGGACAGACCAATGGGGACAGGGACAGACAATGGGGACAGGGACAGACCAATGGGGACAGGGACAGACCCAACGGGGACAGGGACAGACCCAATAGGGACAGACCCAATCCCAACGGGGACAGACACAGACTCAACGGGGACAGGGACAGACCAATGGGGACAGACCCAATCCCAACGGGGACAGGGACAGACCCCACTACGTGGCCTTGTGGCAAGTGGGTCCGCTCAGACGCGGGCACAAGGCCGGCTGGCAGGGCTGAGTCAGCGCCAGGCCCCCTCCCCCCGGAGTGTCTTCACTCTCCGTCAGTCACCCCCCCGGACTCACGCCCCGCCAGGAGCAGGTCTGCCTGCCTGCAGACTGGCACCTCGGTGCCAACCCCCGCGGCGCTCAGACTGAGGGAGGGAGACTTCCCCCTTCGAAGGCCAATCAGGGTTTTCCTTTCGAGGCGCGACAGGCGGCAGCGCAGCCCAGCGGGTTCTCGGGTTGTCCTGGCCGCTGGCCGGTGTCCACGCGGGGAGGGCGGGCCGCAGGCACCAGCCGCCGGGAGGCCCCAGCGCCCGCCACACCCTCCCCGCGACACCTGGGGCCCGGGCCAGTTTCACTTCCTCAGCTCGGCGCTGAGCTCACCCCCGCCGAATGTGGGAGCCGGTGGGCGGGATGGGCACTGGGGTGCCAGCCAGGCCACCTGGGCCGGGCCGGGCAGGGCTCACTCCACTGAGAAGGGGGGTCAGGACCCGGCCGGCACCTGTGCCGCCATCTCCGGCAGCTGATGCCCGAGGGGGTCCCCGCTCCCAGGCCCGAGGCAGCCACCTCCCGCCTGCGCATTTCCTGCCCCCATGGCTACTTGTGTGTGGGGGGGGCCTGGTGGCCAGGAAGGCTGAGCCCCCCAGGGAAGGGCAGGCCTCTCAGAGCCCAGTCCCCAGCTATCTGAGGGCTCAGCAGACGCATTTGCACTCAAGCTGGGCCCAAACCCCCTCAGAGGCCTCGAGGGGCGCCTGCCGCCCCTGACCCGCCGCCCCGCCCGGCACCGGCCTGCAGCCGCCCAGCGAGGGCAGGAACCAGCTCCCCCGCCCTCACGCGAAGGGCCCCCCCCGACATCACACACGGCCTCTCGGACAGCATGTCTTTCCAGGGACCCCTGCTCAGAGGGAGCCGAGATCCGGGTGTGCAAACCCCTCTCCGCACCAGGCCGCAGGTCACCGGTGAGGGGACAGGGAGTCTCCTTACTGACACTGGGGGGGGGGGGGGGCGGGGGGGAGAAAGGGGGGCGCCAGGGACACGGCCCAGGAGGAGCCCCTGTGCGGCCCGCCGGGCAGGACCCCACACCGAAGGCCGGGCACTGTCCCGGGCTGTGGGTGCCCAGGGCCTCGAGGTGCCAGCCTTGTGCCCGCTGTGAAACTCGGGGCCTGGAGAACCACAGGGGACCCTGTTCTGGACCAGCCCGTGGCCAGGCCGGGGTCCCGTGTGAGCACAGTCTGCGCCCTGCGGCTGCACCCACCTGCCCCGCCCTGTGTCCCGGCCCCCACAGGCCTGGCCAGCTCCCGCTGTTCCCCGGACATCACAGTGGGCCTGGACGGCAGGGCAGAGGGCAGAGGGCAGCTCCGGGCCGGTCTCTACCGGCCGGCCCCCCCCTTATTTACTCCTCAGCGGGCTCCAGCCCGGCCCCTCTCCAGCCACTTCCGCCCCAAACAAAGAACAAAGGTGCCGCTGGCGGGCCAGCAGGAAGGGAGGCCTCCAGACCCGCCGGCTCCCGGCTCCTGGCTCCCGGCCGCTCTCGGCCCCGGTCCCCGATGGACAGAGGGCGGCTGAGGGCTGCCCGCCGGCTCCTGCCTCCCTGGGCTGGCACGCGGCCGGCCCACCCCTGGCCACGGGCTCCCGCAGGGCTGGGCACCGGGCTGGCAGGACGGGGCCAGGGGCTCCCGGGAGCCACCTTCCAGCCCCAGCAGAACGGGGTGAGGCGGAGGCGGCTCCCCTCCTGCCCCCTTCTCCCCGAGGGCAGGGCCAGCCCCACCGGCTCACCCCAAGGGGGTCCTGGTGACCAACTGCTCCGACCCCTCCCACCTCTGTGGGGCCTGGGCCGGGCGGGCAGGCGCCGGCTCCCGGTGCTGGGGCTCAGGCAGCGGGCGGCCGGACCCTCCCCGAAACCTGGGACACCTGCCGGCCGGCCTGGCTCCGTGGCGAAGCGCTGAGCTATGAGCCGGGAGGTCAGGGTTCGATTCCCGCTCGGTCAGGCCACAGGCCCGAGTTGTGGGGTCGATCCCCAGTGGGGAGGCATGCAGGAGGCGGCCGGTCAGTGGTTATCCCTGTTTCTCTCTCTCCCTCTCTCTTCCTCTCGGACGTCCATAAGAACTAAATAAACAAGTAAAACCTGGCACCTGCCCGGGGACCTGTCTGAGGGGTGAATCGGGACCTGTTTAAGGGGGTGAACCTGGAGCCTGTTTAAGGGGGTGAATCCGGGGACCTGTTTAAGGGGGGGAATCCGGGGACCTGTTTAAGGGGGGGAATCCGGGGACCTGTTTAAGGGGGGGAATCCGGGGACCTGTTTAAGGGGGGGAATCCGGGGACCTGTTTAAGGGGGTGAATCCGGGGACCTGTTTAAGGGGGGGAATCCGGGGACCTGTTTAAGGGGGTGAATGGGGACCTGTTTAAGGGGGTGAATCTCCTCCAGGGGCTCGGTGGCGCTGGGAAGGCTCCCTGGGGGAGGAGGAGCTTGTGCTGCTTCTCGAGGTGAGGGCCCTAACACAGCCAGAGGCTGAGACACCGGCTCCCTCCCCGCTCCCTGCTCCCCGCCCCCCCGCAAGACCCAGGGGCCCCCTTGGGCCGCAAGGACCTCCCCCCACCGTCAGGGCAGCGGGCAGCCTCCAGCTGGGACGAGGGCAGAGGCCACGTGAGCGATTGGCGCAGCCCATGGGGAGGAGGAGGGGGAGAGGGAGGGGAGGGGCGTGGAGAGCTCTCTGCCTGGGCCCAGCTTAGGACAGACGCCGGGGCTGCCCTGATTGACGGATGGGGGTGGGCTGTGGCTCCATCTCAGCTCCCCAAGAGGCTGCCAGCATCATGACCAGGTGGCAGCCTGTCTGCCATGGTGCGAGGGTGGGTACCCCCCCATTCCCCCCCCATCCCCCCCCGTCACCGTGCTGGCCCGCACTAGGGCTGGGGAGCCCGGGACAAGGGCTGAGGGTGGCGGGGGGACGTCAGGACAAGACAGAATGAAACAGGCCCCCGGGCTGGAGGCAGTCTTTCTGTCGCCTCGGGGACGGACGGACCCAGCCATGAACCATCACCGACCCTGGGCCCTGGGCCCCCGCATCCCACCCCGGCTGTCTCTCAGGCCCCCAAGTCTGATCCCCCCTGAAGGAGGTTCTGGGGCAGGAAGGCTCCAAGCCGGCCCTGCTGGGGGCGGGGCCAGAGCACGCTGGGCGGGGCCTGCCCCACCGGAGCCACGTCCACAGGAACCGGACAAACACCGCGGGGCCAGCCGCCGGGAGCACAGGTCCAAACACCCGCGGCCACTTCCTTCCCGGCCGGAGGCCAGGCCTGCGCAGCCGCCCTCCGGTGGACAGCCACGTCCCGGCCGCCCCGCCCGCGCCCCGGGGACCGCCCCCTGGAGTGGAGGCCTGGCCCTGCTCTCAGCACGGACAACCAACCAGCCCTGGTTACCGACCAACCGGGCGGGCCGCTCCCGGGCCGCTGACCTGTGCCGGCCCAGGAGTTTCGGGGCTGGGCTCCCCTGGACGAGAACCGCCCACTGAGCAAGCCGGCCTCGGCCCCGGCCCCACCTCCACCCCTCCCGCTGGGCAGGCAGCCACGGACGGGAGCACCGGCCAGGGTAACCCAGACCTCAGCCTGGGCCTCCCACCGCTGGCCCCGCCCTCTGTCCCACTCCCCCCCCCAACTCCCCTCCCACTCCCCACACACACACTCCCCTCCCACTCCCACAGCCACCCTCCCCCTGGGTGCTCCCCGCCCATTCAGGGCTCCGGCCTTCGGACCACAGGGTCCCAGGTTTGATCCTGGCCAAGGGCACGAGCTCTGGCTGCAGGCCCCTCCCCCTCCCCCTCCCCCTCCCCCTCCGGTGGGGCCTCCCCAGAAGCCTGCAGGCCAGACTCCTCGGGCTGGCAGCCTGTCCCAGCACCTCTCAGCCTACAGAGGGCAAGGCCTGGACGCCTGAGCGCGGCGGGTCCCTGGACCACAGAGGACCTGCCTCCGGGGAGGGGACAGGAGGGCACGGACCGAGGGGCAGACGAGGCTGCGGGGCGGCCTGGGGCAGGGCCCAGGGGCAGTTCCCGGGCAGGGCACTCCCCGCCTCGCCGAGGCGGGCCTCTCGGGTCAGACCTGACCTCACTTGGCTCCGGGACGCAGACAGCCCGCCGGACGGGACTCTAGCTCCGGGCCCGCACCCCGTTTCAACGTCAGGATGCCTATTCCCGCCCAGGGAGCCCAGGGTGTGCTGTGACCGGTGACGGCCGCGCAGGCCCCCCTGGTGACTGCCCCCGTGCGGGGGGGGGGGAGGCGGGGGAGAGCCTGCGGGTCAGGTCCATGGCAGCTGGGGGGCGGGGCGGGAAGTAACCAGGGTGCTGGCTGTTGTCGGAAAACCTCCTCCCATCGAGAAACAAGAAGGCGCCCGATACAGAGGGCAGGACAGGCGTCCAGGAGCTTGAAAGTGACTGGGGGCCCCATCAGGGAGCTCCCACGGGCACCTGGCCGGGGGGCGCACCTGCTCTGGCCACGGGAGCCGGGCGGAGCTCAGGGAGCTGGACTCTGTGTGCAGACAAGTTTGGGGAAGCCCTGCCCGCCGGTCACGCTATCACACACGTGACGAGACCTGCCGGGGAGTCCATGAGTCGCTCCGGCAGCAGGTGCCCCGTCTCCTCCCCCCCGGGAAGCACCCGCTCGGAGCAGCCGCGTTTCCTCCCAGGGGGCCCTGTGTCCCGGGGAACACGGGGTCACGCCACCCACCCCAGCAGCTCCCACTCGCAGCCCCCCTGGGCTGTCTGTCTGCCCAGGACGTGGAGCTGGCGGCTCTGGAGGACGAGGACGCAGAACCAAAGGCAGGGCGAGGCCCGGAGTCAAATGAGACCGCACGGCCGCACTGTCCGCTGGGCGCCCTGCACGGTGCAGAGCCTCTGCCCCCCTGACCCCCCGTTTCCCAGGGCACCTCTTGGGGATGCACTCAGCCTCCCATCAGGCCCTGCCTCCCCCCCACAGCCACTCTCCTCACAGGCAGCCTGCGGGCCGGGGGGGGGGGGAGGGGGGTGGTGAGAGGCACGGCCAGCGCCGCCTGCCCCCTGCCTGGTCCCAAGGAGACGTTGCCGGGCCCCCCAGACCGGCAAACTGCAGGGTGTCAGCGGGCCTGGAGCTCCTGCCAGCCGCCTGGCCCTGTTGGGGAGGGGATGGGCCTCCCCCCTGGGTGGTCCTCCCCTGTCCCGGGCAGCCCTGGGCCGGTGCAGGCACAACGCCGACCTGGAGCCTCAAGTGCCCACGGTCAGTCACCGGAGCCGACTGGAGCCCCGGCTCTGCGCACCGAGGGAGCCAGGCACAAGAGTGTTACACTCTTCCGGGAGGAACATGCTGTACCCTCACTCTCGGGTTTAATCACCAAGGCCGAGGCGGAGCGCCCCAGGCCCCCTTGCAAACGCCACTCCAGCTGCAGGCGAGGGGAAGCCGGGCCACAGCACGGGGGCGGGGGGGGGGAGCTCAAGGGGGCACCACGGGACGCGTGCAGGCCAGGCCTCCAGGCCCAGCGGCCGCGCCCGTCCCTCCGGCAGCGAGTGCCGGCTCTCGGGGACGCGGCTGGGCAGGGGCTGCTGACCCCGGCCGCTCGGCCCTCAGGGCAGCGGGAAACCGAGAGCGAGGGGGCGGCCGGGCGCGGAGACTGTGCTGGACGGGCACCCGCAGCCGCTCCGGAGGAACCGGGCAGCCCACGTCTAAGGGAAGACGGTCCCCCAACGGGGGGGGCGGGGAGCACCCCTGGAAATGCCTGTGCAGCAAAGCCAACAAAGCCCCCGGCCGCGTGGCTCAGTGGGTGAGCGCCGACCTCTGCACCAGGAGGTCACGCCCGAGTTTCGGGCTCGATCCCAGTGGGGGGCGAGCAGGAGGCAGCTGGTCCATGATCCTCTCTCATCATGGATGTTTCTCTCTCTCCCTTCCTTTCTCTGAAATTAATTAAAAAATACATGTATATTCTAAAAGCAAACCAAGCACCCCCCCCACACAAATGCACGCATGCTCATGCGCACACACACGTATGTGACCAGCTGATGCATCCTCGTGCACACGCACTCACACACATGCACGCGCTCACACACAGGCACACACGCGCTCACATCCACGGGCACACGCACTCGGGTGCACGCAGGGGGAGCACAGCGCTGCGACCTCTCCCCTCCTCGGCCCCACGGCTCCGCCCGGCAGGCATTTCCGTTGCCAAGGAAGTGCCTGTCAGAGTCGGCTCACCACGTCCAGCCCTGTCCGCCCCAACGCCAGGCTTCTGACGGCCGCCAACAGCCTGAGGTGACTGTGTGGGCACGGGGGGGGGGGGGTGGAGGGGTCAGAGGTCAGCTGCAGAGGACCCAAAGGCCCACGCTCCCTACCACTCCCTCAAACACCCACCTGGAGGAGCGGGCAGGGCCGGGCAGCGATCAGGGAGCCAGCGGTGGGCTCCCTGCTGCTGCCAGCACCCCACACCCCCGAGCACCAGCCCTTCCCAGCTGTATGGGGGGGGGGGGCAGGAGCCCGACTCCCAGCCGCAGAGACACGCTGGCACCTTCTCCTTCTCGAGGGGCCGAGGCCAGACCAGCTACCCCCAAAGTCGGAGTGAGGACTTTGCGGCTGGCCCACAGGCAGGACCTGGTCGGCACCCCAGGCTTCCCTAGGGACTCCCCTCCTCCCCCAGCTGCCTCCGGCACAGAGCACACCCAGAGCCCCACCCCCACACCCCTCACCAGGGTGCTGGGAGCCAGGGCTTCTCCTGGGACAGGGACCGTGAGCAGGACCCTCACCTGTGGGCTCTCCCCAGACCACCAGGAGCCGAGACCAGCTGCCCAGGACCCTCCCTCACGCAGGACTGCGCCCCATTCCGAGCAGGAGACACCCCAACTCTCTCCCCTGTCTGTCCCTGGCCCAGGCAATCCCCCGGCTGCCCTGAGACTAGGTGTGGGGCTGCCTGTGCCCTGTCTCTGGAGGGGCCGAGGCCAGTTCTCAGGGGACCAGGGAGGGCAGGCTGCCCCCCTTCCGCCTTCCATGAACCCCCAGGACACAGCCCGCGGGAGCCAGGCACAAGAGTGTTACACTCTTCCGGGAGGAACATGCTGTACCCTCACTCTCGGGTTTAATCACCAAGGCCGAGGCGGAGCGCCCGGGGCCCCCTTGCAAACGCCACTCCGGCTGCAGGCGAGGGGAAGCCGGGCCACAGCACGGGGGGTGGGGGTGGGGGTGCAGCTCGAGGGGGCACCACGCCGGCCACCGCCCGGCCACCGCCCGCAGGCCCACCGCGCAGGATGGGGACCCGCCTGACTGGCCCGGGCTGCACACACGTGGCTCCGGCGGTGTCTCGGCGGTGCCTCCCTGTGGGCTGGTTTCTACCAGAGCTGCCCAACCTGTACTGGTTCTGCCGGACCTGGCGTTCCCCAGCGACAAGGCAGAAACCACCGGGGCGCGGGGCACAGACCAGCCTGCCTGCGGGCTCCGGGTCAACTGACCGAGCCCCCGGGCTGCTCCTGGGGGCTCCCGTCCCTAACACTCCGTCCCAAACGCTCTGTCCCCAATGCCATGTCCTGAACGCTCCGTTCCTAAGGCCCCATCCCCAAGCCGTGTCCCTAATGGTCCGTCCCTAATGCCCTGCCCCTAAAGCTCCGCCCCTAACACTCCATCCCCAACACCATGTCCCTAACACCCAGTCCCTAAAGCTCCGTCCCTAACACTCAGTCCCTAATGGTCCGTCAGAGTGGGTTTCCGCCGACAGAGTTCACTTCAGACTCCAGACAAACCCCAGCCCGTGGGCAGCTGCTGAGCCCGCCCCCCCGTCCCAGCACCTTCCGTGGGGACTCCAAAGCCATGCCCCCGCCCACCCCCACCCTCGCCACCAAAGTTCCAGTTTCACGTCTCCATGCAGAAGCCGGGAGAGTGTGGGGGTGGGAGCTCTGCCGCACTTCCCTCCACCCAGCGCTGGGCGCCAGGGAACTGACAGCCACGGGAACAGACCTCCTCCTCCGACAGAATGAGCCTCCTCCCCGCGGATCTGCAGAGCGACAGGCACCCCAGGCCGCTCCCTCCACCGCTGCCCACGCCCGGCCACAGTCCCCGCGGCCCCCGCCCCCGTCCGCGGCCTCCCTGCAACTTCGGACGCTCCTGGACGCTGTCCGGAGGTGGGCCCGCTGGGCTCCGGCTGCAGGCTAAGGCCCCCCACCCCGCCCCGCGTCCAGGGCCCAAACGGAGGGATGGAGCCGGGCTCGCAGGCCCGCCGAAGCCGCGGTGTCGGGCACAATCAGAAACTGTTGCTCGGATGGGCGCCTGACCCCACAGGGCTGCGTGCACACTCCGCCCCGGCCTCGGGCCACACTTCACCTTCGCCCAGTTTCCAAATACAGCGCAGCTCGGTCAGGGCCGCGCACCCGCCCCGGGCGGCCGCTCCTGCGAGAGGCGCCAGACTGCGGCCCCCTGGCCGCCCGGCCCGGCCCGGCCCGGCCCGCGCCCCCCTCCGCGGTCCGAGCCCCCCGGCGGGTCTGCTCGGTGGGGGCGGGGTCTGAGCCGGGGAACAGGGTGCCGAGGGCGCAGGAACCCCCGGGCACACAGGGCGGGACGGAGGGGGGGGCCCCCCCAGCTTCCCGGCGACGTCCCGGGAGGATGCGGATCCCGACTCCCACACACCCGAGCGGAGGCGGGCGCACGGCCTCCCCCACCGTCAGCCCTCCCCGCGGTTACATAAGACGGCGACCGGCCACCCCCCAGCTGCCCGGCGACCCCACCCGGGCCCCGGCCGCCGCGCCCGGACGGAGTTGCGGGAGGGCAGCCTGTTGAGGAAAAGTGCCCAGAGGCTTGCGTAACCGCGCCGGGAGGGCCGCCGCGCCGGCCGGGCAGGGCGCCTGGCAGCGCGGCCGTGGACACCGCGGCTCCCGAACCCGGCCGCCCCCGGCTGCCGCAGCCCCGGTCCGCGCCCCTCTCCACCCCGTCCCGGGCCGCGGGGGCAGCGCGGGCCGGCGAGCGGGCCCCCGCGCGCACCTGTGACCGACCGGCGCCGAGTGCCCGCGGCTGCACCAGGAAGACCCCCGGTGGCCCGGGCCGCCGGGTCGGGCCCAAGCCACGCGCGCAGGCGGCGGGGGTCTCACCTTGTAGACATTTTCTGTCAGCCGGTGCATCTCCTCCGAGCGCGACAGCGACATGGTGCTGGTCCGGCTGCACCTCACACCCGAGCGGGGGCGCAGGGCACGGCGGCGGGGGCGGCGGGGGCGGCGAACCGGCGGGACCAGCGGAGACAAGCGGCGCGCGAATCCTGAGCGGGAGCGCGGCGAGCAGCCGGCGGCCGCTTTTATAGGCGCGCAGGCCCCGCCCCCTTCGCCCCCAGCGCCCGCCCCCGCCGCAACCAGAACACCGCCCCCGGCCGCCGCCCCCGGCCAGCCCGCCGCTGCTAGGCAACCGGCAGGCCCCGCCCCCGCGCGTCCTTCCCATTGGTGGCCTCCGCAGCCGGGGGAAGGGGGCGGGTGAAGGGGCGGGGCTGTGTGTGGGGCGGAGCCGGGCAGCGATTGGCCGGAGACACTGTCGATCGCGGGGGAGGAGGCGGAGGTGCGGCTCGGGCTGGGGCCCTGGGAACAGCCTCGGGGGGGCGCCGGGAACAGCCGGGCTGGGGGTGGGGAGGCGAGAGCGGGCGGCGCAGGAAGCAGGGAGCGGAGGGTGGGGGTGCGGGGGCGCCGCGGCCGAGGAGTTGGGGGCGGAACTTCGTGAAGTGGCGATCGGGGCGGCCGGCAGGGCACGGTCCCCGGCGCTCGGACGCCGCCGTGCGGGCGGAGAAGGATGGGAAGGGCAGGGCGCGCTGCCCACGGTCCGTCCCGACCTGGCACCTTCGTAGGTAGGTCCTCGAGGCGGCAGCGATTACCGGGCAGCCCCTTCCGGGGAGCGGGGTTCCCCCAGGACAGGAAGACCGGCGGAGGGGAGACTGCGTCTGACATTCAGGAGCGGGTGGGGAAGGGGACTCCGGGGAGGAAAGAGGACTCCGGGGAGGGGTCAGAGAGACTCCGAGGAGGGGAGAGGACCCTGCGGGGTTAGGGGGATGGAGGGGGACCCCCGGGGAGGGAGGGGGACCCCGAGGAGGGGGCCGGAGAGGGGGAGAGGGTCCTGCAGGGGGGGAATGGAAGGAGCCCCTGGAGGTGGGGGAGGGTCCTCGTTGGGGGGACTTGCCTTGTGGAGGGGTTTGGGGCGGTAGACGAAGAGGAACCTGGGAGAAGGGACCTTCCTCGACCAGTCGGTCAGGAGTTGCACCAAGCAGTGGCCCTGCCGGCTCCCTGGACGAGTCTTCCCAGAAGCATTTACTCGAGTTAGACCAGCAGTGGCTACTCGCTTTCCGTTGTGAAACACAGATCCGAGTGTGTCCTGTCCAGCCAGCTCCTCGTCCTTGGGCGGCCAGCACCCTGATCCTGGGTGGGCCCCGTTCATCCCGTGGGCAGCAGGCACCCGGGGAGACGGGAAACCACTGGGCAGCTCCGGGCCCGAAGGACAGCGAGGGCTGAGCCAGGCCCTGAGTCACGGCGTCTGCGGCCGAGGGGACCTCCCTGGGTGTCCTAAGGGCAGACGGACGGAGGACAGACACAGGAGAGGCCTTCAGGCTCAGGGACCCCCAGCCTGCGTCTCCCAGCGGTTAAATTTCCTTCCAGCTCAGGCCAGGCCGGCTTCTCCGTTTGTTGCTCCCGGGGTGTGAGGTGGGCCCGGGGTCCGCAGTGCTGGGTTCTGCCGGTTCTGAGTGATGGGGTCGCTGCCTCTCCCCCTTCCGCAGCCGGCAGCTCAGCCTGTGCCCACTTCTGCCCGAGGCCCCTGGGGCAGCCCCTGGATCTGCACGGGTCCGGGCTCAGCTGGGACAAGGGGGGGCATCTGGGCCAGAGTGAAGTGGGGGGCTGGTCACTGGGAGGGGCGTCGGCCTTTGGACAGGACAGGAGAGCGAGGAGAGGGGTTCCCCAGCCCTGTGCCACCCTCTGGAAGGTCCAACTTCTTTTTTAAAAATGTTTTTACTGCCGAATCCGGTTTGGCTCAGTGGATAGAGCTGAAAGGTCCCAGGTTCCATTCCGGTCAAGGGCATGTACCTTGGCTGCGGGCACATCCCCAGTAGAGGGTGTGCAAGAGGCAGCTGATCGATGCTTCTCTCTCATCGATGTTTCCAACTCTCTCTCCCTTCCTCTCTGTGAAAAATCAATAAAATATATATTAAAAAATGTTTTTACCGATTTCAGAGAGGAATGAGAGGGAGAGGGAGAAACATCAATGATGAGAGAGAGTCATGGACGGGCTGCCTCCCGCACGCCCCACGCTGAGGATGGAGCCCACAGCTCGGGCCTGTGCCCTGACCAGGAATCGAACTCTGACCTCCTGGTTCCTAGGTGGACGCTCAGCCCCTGAGCCAACCGGCCGGGCAAGAAGGGCCTGCTCTGGACCCTCCTTCCCCAGCTGGGGGCTCACAGGTGGCAGCAGCGGAGAGAGATCTGGGAGACAGCCTGCCCACCAGGGGCCAGTGGCTCAGCGGCCTGTTCAGGCCCCCCCGACGGGCTGGGGGTCAGCAGCGAGGGAAGCCGTCAGTCAGAGCATCGTGGGCGGGAGGAGATGCAGGCTGGCAGCAGGCACAGGGCAGGACCTGCGTGGAGGACCATCCTGGGCCCCACAGCCCACCAGCCAGCCCAGGAGCCAGTGCCTCCAGGGAGGTGCCCAGGGAGGGAGGAGGGTGGGAGCCGGCTGGGAGACCACCCTGTCCCCGAGGCCTCTCTGACGCCTCTGCAGGGGGTGCAGTGTCCAGGGCGGGCCGGGAAGCACCAGGGTCAGGTCTCAGGGCTCAGCAGGTGCTGGGTCAGGCCAGGGGACGGGGCGGCCCCGCCCTCGCGGCTCCCAGGGGTCAGGAGGGGGCCCTGGTCCTGGTGCCGGTTGACCTGGGAGGCGCCCACATTGCCGGTCACCTCGCCTCGGAGTGTCGTGGCCGTGGGGACCTGGTGACCGGCCTGGAGGTCGGCGGTGGGAGCAGCCGAGAAACCATCGTCCGCCTTGGGGTCCGGCCACCCCTCCCCGACACCAGCAGAGGAAGGCGCTTCACAGCAGGTGTAGCCTCCCCCACAGAGGACCCGGGGAAGGCCAGCCCCAGGACCCGCCCTGTCCCCACCAGGGGCTGCCTCCCTCGCCCTGGGTGGGAGGGGGTGGGGATGGAGGAGCAGCAGATCGAGCCCCTCGAAGCGGGCAGGGGGCTGCACGCTGGCTTCCCTGTCACTTCCGGTTGCCAGGAGGATGGTCAGCACCCCAGCTCCGAGCCAGAGGGTCCCCTGCCCCGTGCTGGCCGGCCTCGCACAGGCAGCGTGCAGAGCAGGATGGGCGGGTGGGGGTGTCAGGAGCAGGTGTCTGTCTGCCGGGAGCCGGTCCCCCCACCCCCCGTGACCCTGTGGCTGTGGAGGGGCGGGGGGCACCGGGCGAGGCTGGAGGGGTGAGCGCAGCCCCGGGCGTATTTTTAGCCGAGCGAGCGGGTTATGTAAGCGGCTCCTGGGCGTCACGCAGGGAGGGGTCTCGTGTGATGACAGGATGACAGCCCGGCGTCTCCGCAAGCTGTTCCCCAGGAGGTGGGCGCGGGCGGCGCGGGGTTTGCGAGTCTCTGCTCCACAGGAGCCGCAGGCGGCCACGCAGCCAGGCCTTGGGCTGGCTCCTCCCCCGTGCCCTCTGCCCTCTGCCCTCTGCTCCTGCCTGGCTGAGCCCTGGGAACTCTGTGCCTATGAACAGGGCCGCCCCCCAGAGGCAGGAGCCGCCCGATGGGAGCCCTTCCCTCGGCTGCCTAGTGGGAGCGGGTCCTCGGTCGCCAGCAGCCCCAGAGCCGCAGAGCCGGCCAGCCGGGGTCGGGCCAGGGGCGGCCGCCCTGCCCACCCTCCGCTCTCGGTCCTCCCTCCAGGCCAGGTGCTGCGGGCAGCCGAGGCCAGGCCACCTGGGAGCACTCCAGACTGTGGGGTGCTGTGTCCGGCTCCTGTTCCCGCTCCCGGCCCACATTCCTGGCCCCTGTGTTATCAGCCCGTTATCGGCCAGCACAGAGGCGCCGGGGCCTGCGGCCTGTGGCGGAGCCTGGCTCCTGAGGCGGGGGGTCACCTCAGCCCCAGCAGCTGCCGCTTTGTCCCCCGTGAATGGCTTGGGGGGTTGGGGGAGCGGGTGCAGAACGGAGGGGGTGCAGTTACCGGGAGCTGGTCGCTGGGACGCCTGAGGCATCGAGGCCCCTTGGGGCTGGGCCGGTGTCCGGCCACTCGGGCGCCTGTGAGTGGAGCCACAGACCCTGCCTCCGCCGAGCGTGAAGAGGACACGGGTTCCAAGGGCAGGAAAGGCCCCACGAACTGTGGCCTTGGTATCAGCCGTGCCAGGGGCCCCTATGGATCACCGGGTGCTGGGTGGGAAGGCACACGGGCCTGGGGAGCGCGGTCAGTGGTTAAGGTTTGATTCCCGGTCAGGGCAGAGGCTGGGGTTGCGGGCTCCAGCCCCAGTGGGGGGCGAGCAGGAGGCAGCCGACCCATGGTTCTCCCTCCTCATTGATGTTTCTCTCTCCCTCCCTCTCCCCCTTCCTGTCTGACATCAATAAAAATATATTAAAAAAGAAAGGCACGCGGAGACCCTGCCCTTCCCTGTGGGCTTTGCGTGGAGAATTCTTCCAGGGAGACGGGGGAGGGGAAGCCGGGTCACGTGAACCGTGTGAGCCGTGAGCACGCAGCCTCGGTGTAAAGAGAGGGACGCCCCCCTCCAAGGGTTCCCCCCCAAACCTTCACCCCAGCCTAACCCTGCCGAGCAGGTCCCAGCAGAAGGACGCCCAGCACAACCCCCATCCAGCACTTGGCGCTGTCAAGGTCACCCCAAAACAAGGGACTCTGAGGCCCTCACAGCCCAGAGGAGCCTGCGGAAGGAGGTGTGACTGTCCTGTGGGACCCGGAGCAGAAACGCTGGACTTGAGTTTGCAACAATGTATCAGCAACAATGTATCAGCTGGGGCGTAGCTCCTGTAACAGTGTTACCACGTGGGAACAGGTGCCTGGAGGTTACCAACAGCGGAAGCCAAGGAAACATGTTTCCAACCCCCGGAAGCTGGTGCCGGGGCCGGGATCACTAGGCTGAGTGCATTTAAAACCGCCCCAAATGGGAAGTTTATTAAAAGCGGGGCGCTAGAGCCTCGGACACAAGCCTCTCCTTGGCCTAGAGGTCTGAAGGCCAGTGCCTGTCCAAACCCCAAACCTGGTCCCGTGGGGTCCGCAGGTGCAGACGCCGCCTGCTCCCGCAGGAAGCACAGGGCCCGCTCGGCTGCTGTGTGGCTGCGGCCTGTGGGTCCCCCTCTGAAGGCTGCCCGCCCAGATCCGGCCTCTTCCCTCCCTGTTCTGTGCACCCCCCCCCCCCGACCTAAACCCAGCTCAAAGGCTTCTCTGTGACCAAGATGCAGCCCCAGCACCAGCCCGACCTCTGCTCACCCCCCCCCCCATGTCCCCTCTCCTTCATCTTGTTTCCTGACCCTTTCTCGGAGCCTGTGACTTTCTAAACAAACATTCTCTTAAAAAATGGGGCCCGGCCGGCGTGGTGCAGGGGTTGAGCGCCGACCTCTGAACCAGGGGGTCACGGGCTGCGGGCTCCATCCCCTGTGGGGTGTGCAGGAGCAGGAGCGCAACCAGCCTGGAGCCTCACCCTGCGTTTCTTTCTCCCCGATTACATCTCAGCTTCACCAGAGGCTGCCCCCGCCCGCCCGCCCCGCCCGCCCGCCCGCCCCGCCCCGTGAGAGGCGGCCTGAGGGCAGTTAAACAGCCTCCGCCCTCCGGCCCAGGTGGGGCTGGCCATGGCCTTGGGCTGCAGGTCCAGAGCTGGGCCGAGTGGCTGAGGGGCTGGAGGGCAGGCGAGGTGCGTTTGGGCCAAGATCAGGCCAAGGCTAAGTTTGGGGGGTGGGGTTGGAGGGAGGCACCAAGGCACCAGCTTGCACACAACTGAGCTTTGGAGGGTGGGGGTCTCCAGTGAGGGGGCCCTGAGGAGAGGAGGAGAGGAGCTGAGGGGTGACTGAGCTTTGGGGGGGGGTCTCCAGAGAGGGCGCCCCGAGGAGAGGAGCCGAGGGGTGAGCAGTGCACCCAAGGCCGGGGGGGGGGGGGTGAGCTGTGTGCCCAGCGCCGTGCCAGCATGGCTGCCCCCAGAGGAGCCCAGCGCCCGCTCACAGACTGGGTTCTGCCGCCTCCCTGGGGTCTGAGGGTTTTGGAGGTTTTGGAGCCCGAACCTGGAGGACAGACAGCAGCCGCCAGCCTGGGTGCCACGGGGCCTCCCAGCAGGACGGGCGGGGCCGCAGCCCGTGCCGCCAGCCTGCGCTCCAGACGCCGCCGCGCGCCAGCACAGATGGTCTCCCCACCGCTGCTGCTAATTCAGAGCGGAGGCCCCGCCGGCTCTATCCGTGTTTATTTAAAGCCCCGTCTTCAAGAGCCGCTGCAGCCCTGAAACCTCACTTCTTCCCGCTGCAGATCCCAGAGCCCCATGGGAACCCTGAGCTCCCCAAGGGGAACCCCTGGCTCCCCAAGGGGAACCCCTAGCTCCCCAAGGGGAACCCCTGGCCAAGGCCCCCAGGTCTGGGTCTGCACCTAGCCTGCCTGGGGGCAGCGCCAGGGGGCCCAGGCCCCGTGCCCATGCCACACGTGGAAGGCGAGTCGGGGTCCCACCCTGACAGGGGTGGGTCTAATGCAGGCCCTCCTTGGTCCAGGTGTGACCCCTGGAGGCAGTGCCCCCCCTCCCTTCCCGCACCTCCTGTGCTCGCTTGGCTCTGCTGAGACTTCCGCCTATGACCACATGCACCTCGCATTTGGGGGGGGGTCAGGACACTCGTGGCCCAGCACCCCCCTTCCTCACCCCTTCCTGCCCTCTCCTAGAATGTGCTAGAAGGGCTGGTGAGGCTGCACAGGGGGGAGGTGCTGCTGGCTGAGACCAGACTGGGGGACACTCTGAGGCATGGGGTGGGGAACCCCAGGGCCGGGCCATGGGGAGCAATGAGGCCCCAGAGCAGCCCTGGGGTGGGGCGCAGGGTCGGCAGGGACTGGGTGTGGACCCCCCCCCCCCCCCCGAAAGTGAGGGTTTCAGCGGAGCCTGGAACTTCAGGCCCATCATCATCTCTGCTCCGGAGCGGGAGCAGCACATCCAGGTTTGTGGGAAACTCCAGCTGCCCCCCCTCCCCCACGGCGTCCAAGTGCAGGGAAGGTTTGTGGGGAGCCGGTGCTCGGGCAGAAGGCGCCTCCCGGCCCACGGCTGACCTCGGCGGTGGGCGGGCGGCTGCCGTTCCACAGACCGGCATGTTTCTCGCGAGCCCCCTCCGTGGTCGAGGCCCATGGGGGACCCCGCGCCTCACCTGCCCCAGGAACGTAAGACCCTCTCCCGGGGGGCAGGCTCCCGCTGGGCCTCAGCCACGGCGCACTGCGACGGGGGCCGGTGGGAAGGAGACCCCCCATCGGTGTCCTCTCCCGCCCGCCCGGCCCCAGAAGCCCGAGGCCTTGCAGTCGCTGTCCCTTTCAGCCGGGGAGTGGGGGCAGCCAGCTCACCCAGCGCCAGGGGGTGCATGCCCACTAAGCTGCATGACCTGCCTGCCCCCCGCCCTCTGTACCGGTGTACGGGGGCTGGGCCATGGATGCCCGCCCGCCGCAGGCCCTCACCACACAGGCCGCAGGGCCGAGGGCACAGGCCTGGAGACACGGGGGGCCTGGGCACAGGCCTGGAGACACGGGGGGCCTGGGCACAGGCCTGGAGACACGGGGGGCCTGGGCACAGGCCTGGAGACACGGGGGGCCTGGGCACAGGCCTGGAGACACGGGGGGCCTGGGCACAGGCCTGGAGACACGGGGGGCCTGGGCACAGGCCTGGAGACATGGGGGGCCTGGCAGCCTCTTCGTGGGGAGCAGGGTTCCCTCTGGGCACCGCCCTTCAAATGCGGGACCCGCAAACCTGCAGACGTGTGCTCACGGAGTCCTCCCACCACAGCGGCTCGGGCTGAAGGCCGACGGGACCCAGACCCTCGGGCGGGCCGTCAGGGGGGCGGGAAGATGGCGAGGGGCAGGGCGGCACAGCAGGTACTGCGGGCACACACGGACGTGGCCGGGGGCGACAGGAGCGGGGAGAAGCTGGGGCCTTCGAGCACCTCACTCTGCTGGTGGGGTCAGAGAGCGGGAGCCAAGTTCTGTGCCCTCTGAGCAGGCCAGACAACCCCTCTGGCCCCCAGACCCAGAAGCCAGGTTGCAGGGGGACAGGGTCCAGGGCTGCCCCTCCGTTTGGTGGGGACGCCGCCTGAGTCCTGGGTACGATGGCAAATGCCGCCACTCCAGCAGGGGGCCCAGCTTGGCACTGGTGAAGTGGTTCCTGCAAACCCCGAGCCAGCAGGCAGAGCCCCCTGCTGGCAGAGGTGTGCACTGCACCCACCCTGCTGGCAGAGGCGTGCACTGCGCCTGTGGGTGCCTCACAGGCCCCCGAGTGCACAGTCGTCCAGCCCTCTCCAGTCCCAGCCCTGGCATCTACGCGGGCCCCTCGGTGGGTGCCCCGCCCGCTCACCAGGACCGTCTGAGCCCAGCCGCCAGCGGGAGCCGCACAGCAGCTCTCGGGCGAGAGGCTGCCAGTCGCTCCCGAGGGAGACGGAGCCAGCCTGCCTCTGCCCAGCACCGAGAACAGCCGCCCACCTGCCCAGGCCCAGGCCACGAGGCGGCAGGTGTGCAGGACAACTTTAATGGGGGCCGCGAGGGGGGCTGGGAGAGGCCCAGCGAGCCTGTCGCTCCACAGGAACGTGAGTCCAACAGCGCGAGTGGACGGGCGGGCGGGCACCGGGTGCCGGCAGGTCCCCAGCTCCTGCCCCGGACAGTCCCACAGGCACACGGCCCGTCAGCACCCGGGGACCCCCGCAGGCTGTCCTTTCTCGGCGGGCCCGCAGGGGACGAGGGGGCAGGGCTCCTGGAGCCGGCGGTCCAGCAGGGAGCACCCGCCTCCCGCCCCCAAATGCAGACACGGAAGCTGCCTCAGCCAGAGCCACAGGCGGCGGCGGCCGGAGGCCTGGCAAGTGGCTGCCGCCTGGCGACCCCCCGCCGCGGCCCGGAGCAGGAAGTGACGGCGGGCCAGGCCGGGGCCCAGCACCAGGCGAGCGGGCCGCGCGGCCCCGGAGCCACAGCTGCAGGAGCCGCGTTTGCCGGAAGGTCTGACTGTTGCCACTTAATCCAGAAACGAGGGAAGGCAGCGCCTCCCGCAGTCAGCACCGCGCCCGACCCCATGGTCCAGTCCCGGCCCCGCAGGCCCGCAGGCCATTAGGAGGCGGCCACCAGCTCCACCTGCCGGGGCCGGGGCCTGACGGCGGCTTTCTCTGTGGAGGAAGCAGAGACGGCCCGTGAGGACTCCCAGGGACCCGCAGGGAACAGGGGAGCCGGGTCCCGGGCTGGAGCTCCTGCAGCATTTCTCCGGGGACAGGGACAGCGAATGCAGCGAGTCCCAGAGAAGCCAGCGGGTGGGAGGGGGGCAGGCGCCGGGCGAGGGGGGCAGGCGCTGGGCCGGCGGGGAATGTGGGCAGCGTGTTCGCCGATGTGCGGGCCGCCCAGCCCGACATGCAGAGCCCGCTGCCCAGAGCCCGCTCCACTGAGCCACCCACCGCCTTGGCTCCTCCCTCGGGACCCGCCTCCCCCCGGGCTCTCCGGGCGCCCACGGAGCCGGGAAGTGGCCCTCAGACTGAATGGGGAGCAGGTACCTGGCTTCTCCGGAAGGGGCTCTGAGGGGACCTCCGGCAGCTCGATCTGTTCCTGCGGAGAGAGGGGGGGCTGAGGGCAGCCCGGACGCCTGCCCCTCGGAGGGGCGGTCCGGCCGCGCCGACTGCGTTACCTGCGTGATGGCGTCCAGCTCCTCCAGGATGGCAGCCTCGTCCTCCTGCGTGAAGCTCCCGGCCAGCAGCTCGTCTATTTGCTGCGGGAGGAGGGGCCGAGGTGAGCGGGCGGGGCCCCGACTCAGACCCTCCCCCAGAGAGGGCCACACAGGCAGGCGGCCGGACCAGGGCGGCCCTCGGACAGTCCCCGAGCTGGCAGCCGTCCTCGGGCGGTGGGAGGAGGGGGAAGGGGGGAGGTGGGAGGGGGAGGGGGGAGGCGGCCCCAGACCCGGACACCTACCCGCTGGTACTCCACGGCCTCCTGCGTCTCGTCCAGCACCCGCTCCACCTCCTCGATGGACATCACCTGGGGGTGGGGAGGAGCTTCCTGAGGCCGAGGAACCCCGGCAGGAAGGCCGCCTGGTTCTCGGCTCCCCACCCCGCCCACCCTCCCCCCATGCCCTCCCGGGTCCTGTTCAAATGAGTCGGCCCAGAGGACACGCGCCTTCCCAGAACCCTCCTCACTAGACCCGCCCCCGCCCCCGCCCCCGCCCCCACCCCCGCCGCTCCCGGCAGCTCCAGTGAAATGAGCAGAAAGCGCAGCATTTCTCCGGGCAGGCGGCCCCAACGCCCCACTGGCTGGGCGGGTGCCCTGCCACCCCCGCCTCAGAAAAGCACCGGCCGGCCGGGCGGCTCGGGGAGAGGGCGTCCGCCTGTGGACCAGGGTCCCGGTCGGTCCGGCCAGGGCACAGGCCCGGGTGTGGGCTTGGTCCCCAGGGTGGGGCGTGCAGGAGGCAGCCGGGCTCCCCTCCTCCCTGACATCAGTAAAGATGTACGTTTTTAAAAAAGAAGAGCAGCATAACCTGATAACCCGGCTCTCGGAGTCCCCCACCCCCCCTCCCCGCCGAGGGAGGGCAGGGTGTGCACAGCCTCTCTGGCCTCCACTCCTCACCCGCACCCACCTGCTTCCGAGGCGAGGCCATTCCCCTCTTTCAGGAAGTCCCCTCCCCCCTCCCCCCTGGCCCCGGTCACAGCAGCACCAGTGCCTAAGCCCCAGCTGTGCTCACCGCCGGCTCTCGGCGGACCCCGAGCTGCTGCCTGCAGCCTCCCTCCCGCAGCACCCCCGGCGCAGGGGGGCCGAAGCGCCGTGGGGGGCCTCCACCGATCCCCGCTCGGCCCAGGACCCACCTGGTGCATCTTATTCAGACACTCGTTCCCGAACTTGAGTCCCTCAATCACCTTCATTTCGATCTGCGTGAACTCGATGCTCTGGACCTGAGAGACACCCGCCCGGGGGGTCAGCCGCCCCCGCCTCCGGGACAGGAAGAGGGTGAAGCGCCCCCCGGCTGTGCCCGCCCCTTCTGCCCTCCCAGGCCCAGGGCTGCAGGGCCGAGGGGCCGCCCGCTGCTCACCAGCAGACCAGACGGGACACCATGCTCAGAGCCTACTGCCGGGGACACAGCCAGTCCCGGGCAGACCCTGCCCGCCCCCCCCCCCCCTGCAAGAGCCACCAGCCCCCACTGCCCTCAAGCCCATCAGGCTCCGTGATCGGTCCCTTCCAGGCCCGGCCTGACTCCAGAGCAGGGCTGAGCCCTCGGAGAAAGGGAAGGCGCATGTCAGCCCCAAAGGGGTGCCCCAGCTGCCCCTCCCGGGCCCCCAGCTGCCCCTCCCGGCCCCCCAGGCCCTGCCCGGCCCTGGCCCACCATGGTCTCCAGGCTGGTGATCTGATTTTCCGTCTTGTCCAGCAGCTGCTCCCGGTACCGCTTCTTCTTGAGCAGCAGCTTGGCCCGCCTGCAGAGGAGCCGGCAGTGACCCAGCGTCCCCCTCAGCCCCCCCCCCCCCCCCCCGCGCTGGCCGGGCACTCACTCCTTCCGGCCCTCCCGCAGCAGCTGCCGGGCCACCTCTCGCTCGCGCTCCAGCTGCTGCGTGACCCTCCGCTGGTACTGCCGCAGCTTGTCCCGCTGCTGCTTCAGTTGCTGCGAGCAGATCGGGGTGAGCGCTGGCCCGGCCTCGCCAGGCTCCCTGCCCTCGGCCCCGGAAGCACACCCTCTTCGACACCCCTGGCTGCCAGGACGGGGTGGCCCGGAGCCTAGTGGGGAGGGGGCCCCCACCTGCCGGCCGTGCCCACGCGCTGCTCTGAGCCACCACTGCGGGCACCGACCGCCGACGGCGAGGGGAGCGGGCTCTGGGTCGGGGGGCCTCGGAGGCTGACGGCCCCTCCCCAGCAGCGGCCTGCCCCCTGCTCCTGGGCGGAGGTTCCTCCCTCTGGTCACCGGTGGGCCGAGCACCAGGGCCCCTGCGCAGCCCAGGAGGGAGACCCCGTCACGGGAGCTCCTGGACCGGCCCTCCCTGGCCTAGGCTTCATGTTCCCACCCGAGGCCATCCCGGGGCGCCTGTGGACCCCACGGACACGGGCGCCCCACCTGCAGCCTGTCTCGCTCACACGGTGACCACCTGCTCACAGGCGCCCTCAGCTGTCTCCGAGGGCCTGTGTTCAGTGAGGGACCGGGAGGTGACTGCTCTTCCCAGCTCCCCGCCTCCCTCCCAGGCCAGGCACCCGCCCCAACCCGGCCTCTATCCACGCTGGCAGGGTGGCCAAAGCGGGGCGCTGTGTAAAAAGGGGGGTCTCAGCGGAAGTTCCTGTCTTTTCACCCCAGGGGAACACAGGCACTGATGTGCAAACCCCACGGTCCCTGTGGGGCCCCGACAAGGCGACACCTGGCAGGGGACGGGCCGGTCCTCAGCGGGGAGAAGGGCCGGGGCCGGTCCGCTTCCTTCGCGACGCAGAGGGGGCGGCGGCCTCGCTGTCCTCCCGGCCCGACCTCCGCGGCAACCACACCCGCGGCCGCCGGTGCCTCCGACAAGAACCGTTTGTAACTCGCGGTTCCGAAAGCCCCGGAAGAAGAACCGCGTCGCCGGCATCCGCTCGTCTCTCGGCACAGAATCCGCCTCTTCGGAGCCGGAAGCTCAGGGAAGCGCCGCCGCGCTGCCCCCACCGGGACCGGCCCCTCCGCTCGGCCCAAAACGCCGGTTCTGCGCCCCCGTCTGCCGGGCCGCACCGCGGGGCTCTCCCCCCCCGGACACACCTTCCACCCCAGCGCCCCGGAAGCTGGAGCGCATCGCCGTCCCCATGGCAACGGGAGGCCCCGGAAGCAGATCTCCGGGACCTGCTGGCGTCCCGGGGCCCCGGGGACGGCGCCGGACTCCGCACCGGAGCGAGGGACCCGCGGGGGCGAGCGCGTCCCGGTCCCGCTGGCCTCGGCGCCTCGCGGGCTGGTCCCCGGGCGCAGACTCGGCCTCCCCGACGGCCTTCCCCGCCCGGCGCCCGGGAGGGGAGCCGCCCCTCGAGCGTGGACTCTGGGACAGGGCGCGACCGCGCAGCGAGGCCCCTCCCCGGCCGCCCCGGCCTCGCGCGGCCCGAGGCGGCGCCGGCGGCCCCCGCGCCCGGCTCACCAGGACGGCCTTGTCCTGCTCCGTGACGCGGCTCTGCTTCTTGCGGCCGAACAGGTTGCCCATCGCGCCGGCCGCGCCCCGCCTCCCTCCCTCCCGCCGCCGCCGCCGCCGATCCCGCCGCCCGGTCGCGCCGTCGCCCCGCGGACGCGTCCCAGCCCCGCCCCCGACGGCGGCCGCGCGGGGCCAGCGCAGCGCCACAGCGCCCCCAGCCGGCCGCCCGGGGAGGCGCGCTGCGCTGACTGCTGCCGGGAGGTGGCAGACGCGTCCCCAGCTGCGCGCACGGACTCGGGTGGGAGCCTGGCAGGCGAGGTCCTGCCGGTGACCCGGGCGCACGGCCTGAGCCCCGAGGCCACCAGCCGAGGACGCAGCAGCGCGGGAGGCCGGCGTGGGGGGCCGCCGCCCAGCACCCTGCCCGCCTGGGGCCAGCTCCGTCCCCGAGGGCCAGCAGGGCGCCCTGTCTGCCGCCTCTGCCTCCCTGCGGCTCCTTCCTCAGCGGGTGACGCCGCCATGGTTTAGGCACTTGGGGGGACCTAACATCCAGAACCCCCCACAGGGGGCCCCTCCCCTCCCCTCCGCTGGGCGACAGGCCAGGACTCCGTGGAGGCCCTCAGTCACAG
This sequence comes from Antrozous pallidus, assembly GCA_027563665.1. Classification (NCBI taxonomy): domain Eukaryota; kingdom Metazoa; phylum Chordata; class Mammalia; order Chiroptera; family Vespertilionidae; genus Antrozous; species Antrozous pallidus. The sequence continues at coordinate 52,881,348 of CM050526.1, read as the reverse complement.
ATCTGGGCTTTTGTGGACGATGAAGGTGTGGGTGAGCTGGCCCAGGCCCCCTCTCGCCGCCGCCGCTGGGGTTTACAGGGACCTGGGGCCGGGGGTTGGGGAGGCATCACCTCTGTCTCCGCCCCACGTGCCCCTTCTCATACGGACACAGCCACGGACCTCATTCTAACCTGGCCTCCAGGAAGACCTCTCTCCAAATAAGGTCACCCCCGAAGTTCCGGGGCAGGGGGCGTCCACAGGAATTGGGGACACACACTTTCAACCCCGATTGTCGCTGCATAGAACCTGCCGGCGGCTTGGCCTCCCTGCGACTCGAGGGGCCTGCCGAGGGGATCCGGCGGCAGAGGGCGAGGGGCTGACCTTTAGGGGCAGAGCCCAGCTGACCGGGGCCGGAGGCGGCAGAGGCCGGGCGTCCACCTCCCCGAGCCTCGCGCTGGACGCCGGCCGGGCTGTGGCGGCCCCAAGTGGCCACGCGGTGGCGCTGCAGGACCGGATGGCAGATGGAGGGCGGTCTGTGGCTGAGCTGCTGGGCGGGTAACAGCCCACCCCAAAGGCAGCGCTCAGAACGGCTTTGCGGCCCCAGAGGGACCCTCTTCCAGCTGGACGGGCCCATCCTGACCCTGGAGGCCAGGCCCCTGAGGTGTGAGGTGCAGCCACTCCTTCCAGAGGCAGCTCAGGGGGCAGGGCCTAACGGAAGCTCCTCCCCATGGGACAGGCGGGCCCCCTGCTGCCGCAGCTCCTCCTGGCCGGGCCCCGGGGTGGGGTGGGGGCGTCTGGGCTTTGCCTTGAGGGCACCTGAGCCCCAGGACAGCCACGTCCAGTCCGGAGCTATGGCCCATGTGGAGCTGCCCTGGAGGCCTGGGGCTGGGGGCCACCACAGCGACCTTGGGAGGCTGAGGGCCAAGTCCGGGGAGTGGGGATGAGAGGGCTGTGGCTGCTGTCAGGAGGCAGCGTGGGGGCGATCGAAGGCCGGAGGGCGGAAAGCCCGCTCTCCCTGAGCTGCTGGAAGCCGCTCCCCACCCTGGTGTCAGCCCCGGGGCCCTCAGATGGCCCTGGAGGTGCCGGCCAGCACAGGCCGGGATTGGGGTGAGCGCAGGCTGCGTGTGATTCCAGTCCCGCCCTTCCTCCCGAGTGCCCGGTCCCAGCCCGCCTGGCCCCTCTGGCCTCACTGCCCTGCGGTCCGCTGCCCTCGTCCCTCGTCCAGGACAGCTTCCGTCCTCCCCAAGGACCCCTCCCCTCCCAGCACCAACCAGGCACGGGGGGGGGGGGGGGGGGGGCCTTCCCAGTGGGCACAGCAGCGCGATGGGCAACTCCCCCAGGGCGCCCAAGCCCTATGCCCCTCACATCCCCTCCCACAGCAGGTAGCACAGCCCCCTGGGGCCAGGATTCCCCATTTCCTGTCGGGGTGACAGAGCCTGTCCCGGGCCTCCTCAAGAAGCCACTGCCTGAGGGGTGAAGTGACCAGGACCGAACCACGCGCCCCCCCAAAAAACTTCTCACGCCCTCGTGGCCCCAGGCTGTCTTCCCAAAGGACGAGCTGCCGTCCCGCACGATTTCATCAGCGTTTATTTCCGTCACCAAGCTCGGCCACATGGACTCCTGTCTGGTCGTTCTGATTTATTCTGATAAAATAAATAGGTGAGTGAACCTTTAGGGCAGGCTCCTGTGCCTGTTAACCTCATGATTGAGTTTCCGCGTCAGATCGGTGAAGCCTCGCGTGGGGCAGCTCCTGGTTTTGTCTCAAAACAAACAGAAGCGCACACGAGCCTGGAACCTGGGGGGTACCCGCTCCGAGTCAGACACTCGGGGAGCTCGGCCTCCGGGAGGTTGGGGGTCAGCGCTGGAGCACCCCGTGGAGCAGCGTGGGGAACGGAACTTCCATCCCAGAACCACCTCCCGGCGGTAGGCCCCTCCTGGGCCCGCCCAGGCCCCGGGCAGTCCCGCCCAGCACACCGGGCTGGCTGCTGGCCCGGCTCCGCCCGCTGAAGACACCGTGGCTGAGACGGAGCCGCACCTGCAGCCAGACCTCGCGTGGGCCGGCTCACGCACATTCACACGATTATTGGCCTGTCGCCGGCCGGCAGGAGTGGTGAAGCCACCTCACTCTGTGAATAACCCTGATTCCCAAGTTCGTTTCAAACATCATCATTTCGGCTGTTCCGAGTCCCGGTGCTTTCTCAGCACACCCTCCGGCCCATCGGCCGCGGCCACCACGCCCTCGCCACGCGCTCACACACGCCTGCCTGCACACACCTGTGCACGCGCACGTCTGCACAGGACTGTCCACACGTGTCCACACAGACACGCGGTAGAGAGAGCAGGGAGGAGCTCTCCTGCGTTCTGGCTGCAGTGTGGGGACAGGGACCGCAGACAAGACATCGTCCGACCAGACGCTCTCAGGCTCCGGCCGCGCCTCCCTGCGTGCACGTGCACGGCGGTGACACGCGTGCGAGCACAGGCAGGAAGATCGTGGACCTGGGCACCGCCCTCTGGGAGACAGGCCGTGGCCTCGGGCAGTGGCTGAGTCACCAAAGACCTGCCTCCTGCCCAAGGCCGCAGGCGCCCTCTCTAAGGGACCTTGGTAACGGGCCCAGCTCGAACCCAAGGCCGGCCGGAGGGTGGCTGTGCCGTGGGGGTGGATTGAGCCTGGGGTGGGTAGGAGGCCTGGGTGCCAGCTCCTCCATCTCTCCCGCGGCTCGGGCCAGCCCTGTGCCCAGCAGGGGCCGCGCCGGCTGGGCACCTCCCGCTGGCACGCGGCCAGGCAGCCGGCCCAGGGACCGCCAGGGGGCCGAGCCGGGAGCAGCCTGTGGAGCTCCGGCGTGGGCCCCGCGGAAATAAAACTCTCGGAAGGAGAACAGGGAAGGCCGGGAGGAGCAGCGCCGACACCCTTGGCCTCGGCCGCACGTCTCAGCAGGGAGGTGACCCCGACGTCCCTCGGTCACGCCGCCACACCGTGGGGGGGCCTCGTGGGCCAGGCGACGGCGAGGACAGACAGGCAGACGGCGCGGCGGAGCCTCGGCAGCCAGGTCCGGGCCGGTCCGGGCAGCGGCCCTCTGTACATGTGGCCTGGCCCGCGGGCGCCGCTATCTGACACGCTTCTCCACGGAGTACACGGACATGTAGTAGTCGTTGCTGCCCACGGCCAGGTGCGGCTGCGAGGAGAGGGGGCGGGTGAGAGGGTGAGCGTGCCCAGGGAGGCAGGGGCAGAGGTGATGGGTCGGGGCTGTGGCTTCCAGCAGAACCCTGTCCCCCACCCCCAAGCTGGACCCCGCAAGGTTGCCCCAGGGATGCCCCGGGGATCCACTGTCGTGCCTTCGGGCAGAGCCGCCTGCCAGCCTGTGACTGTGGATGCAGGACAGGCACCAGGCCACCTGTGTGCGTGCGTGTGGATCCCCAGAAGACTCGGGGGGAAGTCCTGCAGGGTGACCTTAGTGCAGGTCAGAGGTGACGGGAGGGCGTGGCTCACGGACTGCAGCTGGACCTTCCCCGAGGACAGGGGTGCTGCCTTGGGGAGAGGGGGGGGCCACGGCCCTGACCCAGCGGGCGGACGAGGCCCAGGAAGGTGGGGGTGTGGCTGCAGCCCCCCCGCTCGCTGCCCCTCGGTGCCCGGTGCCCCCAGCGGGCGTGGGGACAGACCCAGTGCGGGTGGAAGGCCAAGCAGCTGATGGCGCCGACGCGCTGGCCCATGAAGCCGTCGTAGTACTTGATGCTGTTGATGAGCTCCCCGGTGCCGCTGTAGACGGCGGTGAACTGGTTCACGGAGCCGCTGCGGGCAGAGGGCTGTCAGTCAGCTCCGCTCCGCTCCGGGGCGGGGCCGGAGGGCGGGGTCTGCAGGGCCGGGTCCTGCCCGGGGGCCGGGCACCTACCAGGCGATGAGGTTGGCCTGGGGGTGGATGTCGAGGGCCGTGAGCCCCTTCACGATCTGCAGCACGCTCACCGACTCCGGCATCCGCGGGTCGAAGAAGCGCACGTCCCCGTTCACGCTGCCGAGAGGGGGCGCGGTGAGGGGGGCCGCCCGCCGGCCCGGGACGGGCACACAGAGGCGTCCGGAACCTCCTGGGCCCGTGAGGCCCACCGCGACCGCCGCCAGCACCCCCGGGGAGCAGCGAGGCCGCCGCAGGCAGGAGTGGGAGCGGACGCTGGCTCCGTTTCCTGTCCCTGAGGGACTGGGCTGCAGGGACACTGGGGCGGGGAGCACTCTCCTGCCCCGGCCCGCCTGCGGCTGTCACTCCAAGAGCCACGCTCTGTGTTTAATACCCCGGGGGGACGGCGGCGGCTGTGACAGTAAATTACGTCTGTTGTCCCTTTAAGGGCAAATGAACGCTGGCTGCTCTCAGCGCAGAGGCACTGGCAGCCAAAACTGGTTTAACGGGTGGATGACTGGCTCAGGCAGGGACCCCACAGCCAGGCGCCGGCGGAGGCCCTGTGCCCACTGCTCCCCGCACCTCCGCTCCCTGCACCCCCCTGCCCGGGAGGGGCACCACAGCGGCTGGGGGACACCAGGATGTTTCCCAGCTGCCCCGTTACCTGACGCTCACGATATGGCCCTCGGGGCGCCTCTGCAGGCAGGCCTTCACCACCCAGGCCGTGTGCTCCCGAAACGTCATGACGCGGCTGCGGGCGAGCGGGGACGGGGTCAGAGCCCAGACAGACAGGGGGGACGGGGGTCAGAGCCCAGACAGACAAGGGGGGACGGGGGTCAGAGCCCCAGGCAGACAAGGGGGGACGGGGGTCAGAGCCCAGACAGACAGGGGGGACGGGGGTCAGAGCCCAGACAGACAAGGGGGGACGGGGGTCAGAGCCCCAGGCAGACAGGGGGGGACGGGGGTCAGAGCCCAGACAGACAAGGGGGGACGGGGGTCAGAGCCCAGACAGACAAGGGGGGACGGGGGTCAGAGCCCAGACAGACAGGGGGGGACGGGGGTCAGAGCCCAGACAGACAGGGGGGACGGGGGTCAGAGCCCAGACAGACAAGGGGGGACGGGGGTCAGAGCCCAGACAGACAAGGGGGGACGGGGGTCAGAGCCCAGACAGACAAGGGGGGACGGGGGTCAGAGCCCAGACAGACAGGGGGGACGGGGGTCAGAGCCCAGACAGACAAGGGGGGACGGGGGTCAGAGCCCAGACAGACAAGGGGGGACGGGGGTCAGAGCCCAGACAGACAAGGGGGGACGGGGGTCAGAGCCCAGACAGACAGGGGGGGACGGGGGTCAGAGCCCAGACAGACAAGGGGGGGGCGGGGGTCAGAGCCCCAGACAGACAAGAGGGGGACGGGGGTCAGAGCCCCAGGCAGACAGGGGGGACGGGGGTCAGAGCCCAGACAGACAAGGGGGGACGGGGTGCAATGTGTGCTGTCAGCTATCAGCCCGGCCTCGGGACGGTGGTGGACAGCAGACACCAGCTCCTCAGCACCCACACAGGTGCCCTCACCTGCCCGCCTGCCCCACCCGCACCCATGCACGTGGTCCCGACGCCACGGCTGCTCACGTGCGACCCGGGGGGGGGGGGCAGCAGCCTCCCGGGGACCTGAGCTTGGGAGCCAGCACCTGGCCTGGACCCGGCCCACCTCCCGGGGCCTCTGGGCTGCCCTGCCTGGGCCCAGCAGCTGGCACAGCCGTGACCACAGCCCAGGGGCCCCGGGCGGGCGGGCGGGCGGCCGCATACCATTCGCTGAGCGCCATCCTCCGGTCGTAGACGCGGACGGAGCCGTCCCCCAGGCCGGCCACGATGAGGGACCGCTGGGAGTCGCAGGACAGGCTGGTCACGCAGCTGTCGGCGCCCGTGGGGATGTCCTGGGGCCGAGCACAGAGGCGGTGAGCCCAGGCCAGGGACTGCGCCGGCTCCACCCGGGACGAGGGAGCGGGAGCCGGGCACCCGCAGGGCCCCTGGGAACCGAGTCAGACCCCTGGGCCCGAATACAAGCAGGCGGGAGCCGTGCCGAGACCTGTCCCCAGGCCGCAGCGGGGAATGACCTGCTTTCTGAGCCGATTAAACCACCAACGCTCCCTCTCCTGGACGGACAGACAAGCCCTGGGCAGTGGGAGCCATCAGTCCGGACGCCTGCTGTCCGGGAGGGGGTCGGGAGCTCCGGGCACTCTCAGTGCAGGCAGAGCAGAGGGGAAGCGGCCGGGGAGGGGCGGAGCCTCCGCCCGGGGTCTGGGTGTCACCGGGGGCGGGGGGGGGGGGGGGGGGGGGCAGGCAATCCGCGCCCCCCGTCCCGTGTTAAAGCAAAGGCTCTCGAGGAAGCACAGGGCCCGGCGGTCAGTCCCCACGAGGAGTGTCCGCCACGCCCTGCCCTCCTGGCCTGCGCGGCCATCAGCGTCCGGGATGAGCAGGGTCAGCCGGGCTGTCCCCATGACCCGATCCAGACGGCAGTGGGTCTGGGGGTCCCCTCCCCCGTCACAGACACGGCCCAGCGGCCGAGCGCTCACCTGCACTTTCATCTCGCGGTCCGTGTCCCAGATGCGCACGATCCGCACGTCCCCCGAGCTCATGAGGAGGCCGGTCTCCTGCTCCCAGTCCACCACCATGCCGGCGCCTGGGGAGACCGCACGCTCACGGGGCCTGCTGGGCACACGCCGCCCGGCGCCCGGACCCGCACACGCCACCCGGCGCCCGGACCCGCACACGCCACCCGGCGCCCGGACCCGCACACGCCACCCGGCGCCCGGACCCGCACACGCCACCCGGCGCCCGGACCCGCACACGCCACCCGGCGCCCGGACCCGCACACGCCACCCGGCGCCCGGACCCGCACACGCCACCCGGCGCCCGGACCCGCACACGCCACCCGGCGCCCGGACCCGCACACGCCACCCGGCGCCCTGACCCCGCACACGCCACCCGGCGCCCGGACCCGCACACGCCACCCGGCGCCCGGACCCGCACACGCCACCCGGCGCCCGGACCCGCACACGCCACCCGGCGCCCGGACCCGCACACGCCACCCGGCGCCCGGACCCGCACACGCCACCCGGCGCCCGGACCCGCACACGCCACCCGGCGCCCGGACCCGCACACGCCACCCGGCGCCCGGACCCGCACACGCCACCCGGCGCCCGGACCCGCACACGCCACCCGGCGCCCGGACCCGCACACGCCACCCGGCGCCCGGACCCGCACACGCCACCCGGCGCCCGGACCCGCACACGCCACCCGGCGCCCGGACCCGCACACGCCACCCGGCGCCCGGACCCGCACACGCCACCCGGCGCCCGGACCCGCACACGCCACCCGGCGCCCTGACCCGCACACGCCACCCGGCGCCCGGACCCGCACACGCCACCCGGCGCCCGGACCCGCACACGCCACCCGGCGCCCGGACCCGCACACGCCACCCGGCGCCCGGACCCGCACACGCCACCCGGCGTCTGGACCCACACACGCACCCAGCACCTGGGACCCGCACACGCCACCCGGCGTCTGGACACACACACGCCACCCGGCGCCCGGACCCAGACCACGCCGGCTGGCGTGCGGCTCCCCCAGACCCTGCGGCCCAGGCAGTGCCGGGGGACAGGCGCCCGCGGACGGTGTCCAGGACCCCGGCTGGGCCCCTGGGAGCTGGGGCGGCGGTGCTTCCCGAGGCTGGAGGCGGCACAGAGCCGGGGGCCGCCCTCCCCAAGGACGGACGGGAAGCGGGTGAGAGGCTGTGGCACTGGGACCTCCGGGAGGACAAGATTCAACAGGCTGTGGTCAGTCCTCACCGGAGGGGCCTTTTCCCACTGAGGGGGGGAGGGGGAGGGGGAGGGAGAGGGAGAGAGGGGGAGGGACACACACACTCTGACCAGGCGACAGGGAAATGGCTGTGCGGTGGGTGGGTGCTCAGCTGACAGTGTTTCTGAAGAGCTGACTTGGTTCAAACACATGCCAGTGCTGTGGGCGGAGCTGTCCCTACTGCAGCCAGTCCCGCCCCCCTGAGTGCCTAAAGGTGCTGGGGGTGGGGGGAGCCTCTGGCAGCAGCATCACCCGGCAAGAGATGGAGACAAGGGCCTGGGAACCCAGACCCCGACAGCCTGAGCCGTCACTGCTGCGGGCACAGCGAGCCGTGAGCTGAGGCCTCGGGACCCTACGATCCCTGACCTGGCCCCCGAGGACAGCGGGCAGGCGGCCTGTCACCCACGGCGCACGCGGCTGGGCTCCCCCACCTGACAGGCAGCGTGCAGAGCCGTGCCCGCAGGCTCACGGCCAGTGAACCCTCAACACAAGACAGGGCTGCAGACAGCGCACTCTCAGCAAAGGGGACAGGCCAGCACACCCTCAGCACAGGGGGCCAGGCCAGGCCAGCACACCCTCAGCACAGGGGGCCAGGCCAGGCCAGCACACCCTCAGCACAGGGGGCCAGGCCAGGCCTGCACACCCTCAGCACAGGGGGCCAGGCCAGGCCAGCACACCCTCAGCACAGGGGGCCAGGCCAGGCCAGCACACCCTCAGCACAGGGGGCCAGGCCAGGCCAGCACACCCTCAGCACAGGGGGCCAGGCCAGGCCTGCACACCCTCAGCACAGGGGGCCAGGCCAGCACACCCTCAGCACAGGGGGCCAGGCCAGCACACCCTCAGCACAGGGGGCCAGGCCAGCACACCCTCAGCACAGGGGGCCAGGCCAGCACAGGGTGGGTCAGGCGAGTGCATGGCTCCAGCGCAGGCATAGCACACGCTGGCGATCCCTGGGCGCTCACCCCACAAAGGGGGTTAATTTGGGTGCAAAGAGCACAGAACGCAGCCCCCCAGCCCCGTCAGCAGCTTCTCTTTTCTCACAACACCCCTGCCAGCCAGGGGTGAGGCTGAGGACAGGGGCGTGCAGGGCAGGGCGCCCCGGGTCAGAGATCAGACCGACGGCCCCTGCACAGCCGCCTCTCCCAGGCAGAAGCGCTTTTGTGGAGACGGGGGCGGGGAGACACCCAGCCGGCTCTCGACCCCAGGGCTGGCCTCAACACTGACCTCGGTTTGTCGGCAGCATGTCCGACAGCCCCTGCCAGGCAGTCACCATCTCGGGGTTCTTCTCCAGATCAGCGAAGTTCTTCCAGACTCGGACGGCGCCGTCATCTGGGGAGGAGAGGCGTCAGCAGCAGGGGTCCCCGGGCCCGGGGGGGAGCCACGAGACGCCCTGCCCGGCAGGGGTGGAGGGGGCGAGGCGGCCGCCAGCAGCCGTCCCTGTGGGCGCGCCCCCCGAGGGGCCTGGGCCTTTGGAAGGAGGGCTCCGTGACCAGCCCTCTGTCCCGGGGCTCGGAGCCCAGAGAGGACGCCCACCCCTCCCCCGGCCCCCGCGGCCCCCCACGCCCGTCGTCTGGAGGAGGTGCTGCAGACGGGCAGCGGCGTCTAAGCCAGAAGCAGGCCGTGTCTGAAGTGCTGAGGAGGTGACGGTTCACCAGGCGGCTCAGTGGGCAAGCCAGACCACACGGGAGTGTGGGACCCGCCGCTGGTGCGGCCGTGGCGGAGGGACCGTGAGGGTCGCCGCAGGCAGGGGCCCCGGCGGCCGGTCTCCCTCACCTCGCCGCACGGGCTCCGTGGAGGCTGCGCGGACGGAGGGCGGGGACAGCGGGTCCCCGAGGCGGATGCCGTCCCGAGGCCCTGGGGTACTGGCCACGGCGCCCGCTGCCTGTGAGGAGCGTCTCCCTCCGAGCCCCCCACTCCTGACGGCAGCGCCTTCCGTGGCCAGGACACCCCTCCCCGCACTGGGACGGGCTGCCCTGCCCGGCCTGCGCCCACGCTCACCCGTGGCCGTGAGCAGCAGCGAGCAGTCCTGGCCGTTGAGGTACTCCATGGCGGTGACCCGCGTGTACCGGGGGTTCCCGTTGTGGAAGTAGTCCAGCTTCTCCCCTTTCTCCCAGTCCCAGAAGCTCCGGGGCAAGAGAGGGCGGCGATGAGGCTGGGGCGCCGCCTCGCCCCCCAGGACGGCCGTCATGGCCACACCGCCCCCCCCCAATGCCACCCGCACACTCACCAGATGCTGTCCTTGTCCGCCACGGCCACGCAGGGCGTGAAGGGGTGGAACTTGACCACGGAGGGGACCCCCGGGTTCCGGTTCAGGAAGATCTGGTCGTCCAGCCGCGTGATGCCTGTGCAAGGGGCGCACGGCAGCCTCAGCCTCAGCCTCAGCCAGACGCGGCCTGCGGCGGGCCGCTCCCCCTCGGAAACGTCCAATCAGGAGCCGCGCTCGGGGGGGGGGGGCAGGCACCCCAGGCGTGGGGCTCGGGCTGGGCCCAGGACAGTGTGGGCGCCGGCGCCTCACCCCTCTGCAGGAGCTGCTGCGCCTGCCTCCGCACGCGGCTGTTGCGCAGAAACCGCCACTCGCGCTCCTTACGGATCTGACTCTCCAGGTCGTGCTCCTCCGGGATCTGCCAGAGCAACACCCGCGTTCAACACCCCACAGCCCCGCTCAACACCCCACAGCCCCGTTCAACACCCCACAGCCCCGTTCAACACCCCACACCCCCGTTCAACACCCCACAGCCCGTTCAACACCCCACAGCCCCGTTCAACACCCCACAGCCCCGTTCAACACCCCACAGCCCCGTTCAACACCCCACAGCCCCGTTCAACACCCCACAGCCCCGTTCAACACCCCACAGCCCCGCTCAACACCCCACAGCCCCGTTCAACACCCCACAGCCCCGTTCAACACCCCACAGCCCCGCTCAACACCCCACAGCCCCGCTCAACACCCCACAGCCCCGCTCAACACCCCACAGCCCCGTTCAACACCCCACAGCCCCGTTCAACACCCCACAGCCCCGCTCAACACCCCACAGCCCCGCTCAACACCCCACAGCCCCGCTCAACACCCCACAGCCCCGTTCAACACCCCACACCCCTGTTCAACACCCCACACCCGCGTTCAACACCCCACAGCCCCGTTCAACACCCCACAGCCCCGTTCAACACCCCACACCCCTGTTCAACACCCCACACCCGCGTTCAACACCCCACAGCCCCGTTCAACACCCCACAGCCCCGCTCAACACCCCACACCCCCGTTCAACACCCCACAGCCCCGCTCAACACCCCACAGCCCCGCTCAACACCCCACAGCCCCGTTCAACATCCCACAGCCCCGTTCAACACCCCGCAGCCCCGTTCAACACCCCGCAGCCCCGTTCAACACCCCGCACCCCTGTTCAACACCCCGCACCCGCGTTCAACACCCCACAGCCCCGTTCAACACCCCACACCCCTGTTCAACACCCCACAGCCGCGTTCAACACCCCACAGCCCCGTTCAACACCCCACACCCCTGTTCAACACCCCACAGCCCCGCTCAACACCCCACAGCCCCGTTCAACACCCCACAGCCCCGTTCAACACCCCACAGCCCCGTTCAACACCCCACAGCCCCGTTCAACACCCCACAGCCCCGTTCAACACCCCACAGCCCCGTTCAACACCCCACACCCCTGTTCAACACCCCACAGCCCCGTTCAACACCCCACACCCCTGTTCAACACCCCACAGCCCCGTTCAACACCCCACAGCCCCGTTCAACACCCCACAGCCCCGTTCAACACCCCACAGCCCCGTTCAACACCCCACAGCCCCGTTCAACACCCCACAGCCCCGTTCAACACCCCACAGCCCCGTTCAACACCCCACACCCCCGTTCAACACCCCACACCCCCGTTCAACACCCCACACCCCCGTTCAACACCCCACAGCCCCGTTCAACACCCCACACCCCTGTTCAACACCCCACAGCCCCGTTCAACACTGAGACCAGACAGGACCGCCCCACACACCCCTGTTCAACACCCCACACCCCTGTTCAACACAGAGACCAGACAGGCCCTGGACAGGCCCGCTCCGCACCCCGCTCGCACCCCGCTCCGCACCGCACACGGAGGCTGGCTCCCCGGCAGCCCTCGGCCGGCCCAGGCACCCTCGGGAGGCAGCCGGCCCTGGGGCGCTGGTCCTTCTCCGGGCGCCGGCCGGGCAGAGCCAGGAGGGCCGAGCGCAGACCGGGAGTCCAGCTACGGGGAGGGCCGCAGCCGGCCCAAACCCACTTCTGGCCACGTCTCCAGGCCGGGGCTCCGGGCCCTCTTCTCAGAAAGAGACTCCGGCTTCCTGTGCGCTGTTCTCTTGTAAAGGAGCCAGCGCCTCGCCCGCCACGGCTTCCTCCCGACGTCCCATGTCCCCGTTCGGGGCCGATCGCTCCGGCTCCGCCCACAGGCGTGAGGGGCTGCGGCCCCCACCCTCCACCCCGCCACCAGCTCACAGGGTCTGAGTTGGGAATCAACAGCCCACTGCCCGGCCAATTCCCATTCCTGCCCCCGGCCGGTGCCGCTGCCACCACGCCACATGTCCCCATGGCCGGCCACACGGCGACCCCCAGCGAGAGCGTGAGTCCCAGCCGAGACCGCATCCCGACTGGCTGTTCCGGTCCTGCTGCCCCCGCGCACCGGGACTAGGCTGGCGGCTTCTAAGAGCCTTCGGGACTTTGATTGAGGCCGCCCTGATTTACACCGTCTGTGCTACAGCACAGACAGGCCGCGCCCCATGTTCTTTCTGAAGCAGGGAGCTCTGGGAGGGGTGTGGGGTGTGAGCTCTGGGAGGGGGTGGGGGGTGTGAGCTCTGGGAGGGGGGGGGGGGTGTGAGCTCTGGGAGGCGGGTGGGGGGTGTGAGGTCTGGGAGGGGGTGGGGGGTGTGAGGTCTGGGAGGCGGGTGGGGGGTGTGAGCTCTGGGAGGCGGGTGGGGGGTGTGAGGTCTGGGAGGCGGGTGGGGGGTGTGAGGTCTGGGAGGCGGGTGGGGGGTGTGAGCTCTGGGAGGCGGGTGGGGGGTGTGAGCTCTGGGAGGCGGGTGGTAGCAGCCTCGTACCGCAGCCTCCCACGCCAAGGCCAATGCCCCCCCCAAGCCCCGGCACGGGGCCGTTCCCACGGGGCCGTTCCCACGGGGCCGTTCCCACGGGGCCGTTCCCACGGGCGTGGCAGCCACGGGACAATCTGTGAGCCTGCGACAGCGACAGCGACAGGGACACTCCGCTGTGAGGACGCTTCCTGCCTGACCTCTGCCCCCCCTCGGGGGCCGGCCCACCCCGCCCCCGGGGGCCGGACCGCACCTTCATGACGGGCTGGGCGAAGTACCGGGCGCTCCAGTCGCAGAAGCCCGTCTGCATCGCAGCCGAGATGAAGCTCTTGTGGCCGGTGTCGTCCGGGTCGTCGGCGGGCTTCCAGGTGCCGGGGGGTAGGGGGGGTGGACAAGTTAGCCCGGGCCGTTTCTCTGCCCTCGGAGCCGCTCAGACCAGACAGAGGCAGGTCTGGCTGCTGCGTCCTGGAAGTCCAGGGCTGAGTGGGGAGTGGGGGACGGGCTGGGTGGGGAGTGGGGGACGGGCTGGGTGGGGAGTGGGGGACTGACGGACCGGGGTGAGCCGGCCCAGAGGCGCACCTGGTCGGGGCCCTTGTCGAACATCTTGCGGGTGCGGGGGAACTGGTGGGAGTGCGGCGTGTACGGCGCCCCCAGGGGCCCGGCGCCGCCCAGACGGCTCGCAGGCAGCTCCCGGCCGCCTGGCTGCTTGGCCACGTCGTTGGTGGGGCTGGAGCTGCTGGCGCTGGACGTTGGAGGGGAGCCCCTGCCGTTGGGAGAGGAAACCCGGCGTCACCTAGACCCACCGTGGACGCCCAACACCAGCCGCTTCCGCCGGACCCTCCCCTCCCCCACCAGACTCCATCGGGAGCGAACGCTGAGCGGGGGCCCAGCGGTCCTGGGACCCCCTGGGGCCGGCGTGGCGAGGGCACAGGCCGGGCCGGGCCGGCTCTGCGGTTGGCTCTTTGGTTCGCCCTGTGGTTCGTGCCAAAGGCGGGAAGGGTCGCAGGGGCCGATCGGAGCCGTGGGGGGAGGGAGGCGGGGACACAGGCCGCAGCGGAATGAGCCAGAGTCCTGGCTCCGGAGCCGCACTCACCCCGCGTGCTGGATGTGGACGCCCTTGTTGGTGGGGCTGGCGGGCGCCGACTGGGTGAGCGAGGACGCGCTGAGGATGCGCTGGGGCCGGGCGTTCATGGTGGCCTGAGAGCAGAGGGCCGGTACCCGTCAGCCGGGGCCGGGCCGGACACAGGCAGACGGGGGAAAGGCCTTTAGGCAGGAGATGCCGCGCCGCTGGCAGGTCCGGGGGGAACGCCCGTCACCGTGCAGATGCGAGGGCCCCTCCTGCTTTTCTAGAAACCTCCCTGGAGGCTGCAGGGCCAGGATGGCCTCCTTGCCATGTGGGCAGCAGGGGTGAGGGGAGGAAGCTCCGAGAGCTGGGGGCCGCGGCCACGGCACCGGTGGGCCTGGCACGGCGCCAGCGAGAGGGCTGTGCCCGCTGGTCCTGCACTCGGGAGGGTGAGCCGAGGAAACAGAAGGTGGCGGTGCCACCCACCGGGAAGCGGAGCAGCACTGGGAGGGCCGAAGGCCCCGCTCCAGCCAGGAGGGCGGAGGGACGGGGCAGGACGAGGGCGGCCACGCGGGCACGGACGGGCTGATTCGGTGGTCGTGGCGGGGAACGCCTGATGCCCACGGGAGCTCACGGGGCGCGTTGGGTACGGAGGACAGGCCCGGCCGGGCCAGGACTGCGGGGCGGGGGCCCGGGGGAAGCGGAGCACACGCACCTTGTAGGCGATGCTGTTGAGCACCTTCATGGCCAGGTCGGACACGTCGGGGTAGGGGTCGGCGGCCAGGTGCAGCAGCACGCGCCAGATCTGCGTGTACACGCTGTTGAAGGACACGCCTGGGGAGGGGAGACGGGTCAGGGCCACGGCGAGAACGCTGCTCCGGCTGTGACGGAGCGACGGAAGGCTCCGGCAGCCTCCCTGGCGACGAAGCGACTCGTGTCCCCCGCTCGGCGCGGGGAGCCGGCCCTCCGTCCCGTCCCGGCCGCGGCCAGGCCCGCGGGCTGGGGGCTCACCTATGAGGGAGTTGAGCGCCGAGTAGGAGCTGACCCTGCGCATCTTGTCGATGGTCTCGAAGGACAGGATGTACTCCTCGTTGTCGGGGCTGCCCAGGGTGCTGCTGGCGCTGCTGCTGGCGCTCAGGTTCCCGGGGGAGAAGGCCACGGCGCCGCCCGCTGCGGCACGCGGAGGGCATCAGTCCGGGCGCCCGGGCCCTCCCAGGGATACCCAGCTGTGGGGCCCAGGCTGGGGAGGGGACCACGGCTTGGCCACACGACTGCAGCAGAGCAGGGTGGCACCTGATTCCTCAGCCCCCCCCCAGCCCCCCGTGCCCGGGCTCCGCCTCTCACATTCCTCCGTGAGGCTCAGGTTCTGCAAGGACTTGTTCAGGCTCCGGGCGGTGGCGACGGCGCGGATGTTGCCGTAGGAGCTCACCGAGCGCAGGCGGGGGGCGCAGGGGCTGTCGCGCACGGGGGTCAGGCTCCCGCTCTCTGGGGGGGGGAGCGGTCACCACGGGTGTCGGGAGAGCCCTGCGAGAGCCGCCCCCCTCCCCCCGCCCCGGGGCCAGGCGTGCAGGGAGGGTCTGACACAGGCAGCCGGCCAGCTGCCTGGAGTCCCGCATGGGGAGGGGGACCCAGCGTGCGGTTTGGGAGCAGGCCCTGTGGCCACACCAGGGGCCCTGTGAGTGGGCCGGCAGGACCCCGCTGCCCTCTGGCGGCACCCGCTGTTTCTGGGGCCCCTGCGCCCCTCGGGCCTCCCTGACGCACCGACAGCCAATGGCTTCGCTTCGCTGCGGGTCACGGCCCTCATCCCGGCAGGGGGGGCGGAGCTGGGGGGCGTGGGGGGAGGGAGGGCGCAGCGGCCGGGACAGTGGACCGACTTGGGGAGAGGCCGATGTGAGAGGAGGCGCTGCCTAACGTGCGTGCCGGGACCCAGCACCAGGACAGTATCGTCACCGGGACAGGGGTGCGTGCGCTGAGCCCCAGCCCGTCATTCCCTCGAGCCTCCCTCCAGCGGGTGCGGGGGGGGGGGGGGGGGCGAGGCAGCGGGTCAGGGGAGCCCCCGGCCCCTCCTGTCTGCTCAGGCCGGGGAAGGGGAACCGCCGCTCAGAGCCGGCGTCCGGGTGGCGAGGACGTGCCACTTGCGCCAGCTCCTGGCAGAACTGAGGGCGGCTCCCGGGTCTGGCAGTGGGCGGTGGCGGGCGCAGGCGGGCAGGCGCGCGTACCTGTGGTGGCGGGCGAGGGCAGCGGGTAGTTCTTCTCCTCCTCCATGAACTGCAGGGCCACGGAGCAGAAGTTGCTCTCGTACTGAACCACCAGGTGCGTCAGCGCCACCACCAGCTCCTGGGGGGGGGGGGCGGTCACAGCCCTGCGGGCGGGCGGGCGGGGCGGGGCCGAGCCTGGGAAAGGCGTGAGGGAGCGCTCGCCCGTCGGGGCCGCGTGTCCGGGGGCCCGCCGGGGCGGCACGCACCTTCCGCACGACGGGGCTCCCGTCGCTGATCAGCTGGGCCAGCATCATGGCCACGTTGTGGTCGATGGTGGTGGAGTGGTCGGTCCTCTCGGCAGAGTTGCCCACAAAGGTGCCGAGGGCAAAGACGGCCGCGCAGCGCACCTGCGGGGGGCACCGTCACCGCCCGCCCGCCCGCCCGCCCGCCGGGGAAGCCGGGGGCCCGCGGCCCAGGGTTCAGGGGTCGGGCTGTGGGGAGACAGCTGTGGGGGGATGGGCCGTGGGGGGGGGCACAGGGAGCTCCTGGATGCCAGGCGCACCCGGTGGGAGCAGCCCCGTTGGAGGTGCTGTGCCAGTGGCGCCCCTTCCCCCACACGTCCGGCAGGACCACGAGCGCCACGGGCTCCGGGGGACTCACCTCGGGGACGGGGTCCGAGAGGAGGCTGCAGAGCTTCTCCTGGGCGCTGTCCCGCACCCCGCACCACCGGGCCGAGTCGAAGTTCTGCCAGATGCGGCCCAGGCAGATGGCCACCCACTGGCGCAGCAGGGGGTGCGGGTCGTTGAGCTGCTCCAGGCAGATGGCGATCAGGTTGCCCTGCAGGCACGCTTCCTGCGGGCGGGGACAGCGGCCGGGGTCACGGCCCTCGCCCTTCTCAGAAGTCTCGGTGTGTCCCCCTTCTTAATCCTGCCCGCTTCGCTGCCCCTGCGGAGGCTGGTGGATGTGGGGCTCCGGCTCTCCCGCCCCCCCCCCCCCCCCCCCCCCCCCCCCCCCCGGCGCCCGGGACACCCACCTGGCCCGTGTTGTAGTTGTTGACGATCACGGCCAGGATGAAGGCCGTCATGGTCCTGTGCTCGGCCTGGAAAACAGGGGCCACCTAGCCGGGCACTTCCGGGCACTCAGCCCCTCGGGGGGTCTGCCGAGCACAGGCCCGCACAGCACACTGCTCCCCGCGGCGCAGCCACGGGGCGGGCGCAGCCACGGGACGGGCGCAGCCACGGGACGGGCGCAGCCACGGGACGGGCGCAGCCGCGCTTTCGGCTCACCACAGCCCCGCGGCCCGCGCGGCAGGCCCAGGAGGAAGGAGGAAGGAGGCCCGGCTCTGCCTTGATTCTGCCTCTCCCTCTCTCCCCGGCGTCCGCTGGACAGTTCAACCAGACATGCTGTCCCCCGCCTCGGGGCTCAGGGGCAGAGCATTGACCTAGGAACCCGGAGGTCAGGGTTCGATTCCCGGTCAGGGCACAGGCCCGGGTTGTGGGCTCGATCGGATCCCCAGTGTGGGGCCTGCAGGAGGCAGCCGGCCGATGGACGTTCTCACCGTTGGTGTTTCTCTCTCTCTCTTCCGTCCTCTCTAAGGTCAGTAAAAACATAAAATAACTCTCTCCCGTCCTCCCACGCTGCTCACACGCTGCCGAGCGTTAACGATTTGACGCAACAGAACCTACTCGACGGTGAGCCGTCAGCACCGGTGTGAACTGTCGCCGGACAACTCGGCTCACAGGCACCAGGGGGTGCGGGGCCCACAGGGCAGGGCCTGCCCAGGACACTCACAAGCCGGCCCGCCCTCAGGAGGAGCGCGCAGCTTCGAGTGAACGCGCAGCTTCGTCCAGGGCACTGGGAGTCAGTGGAGGCTGCGGCATCAGCGCGGCTCCCAGAGCGGGCCCCCGGGGGGGCGGGGGGGGGACGGGAGTGGCGGGGGGCACCTTCTCCTGAGCCCTCTCCGAGGTGCCCCGAAGAACAGGCGAGAGCGACCCACACCCACCGCCCACCGTGCAGCGCCGGGCCTCACCGGCATGTAGGGGTCGGCCAGCACCGAGAGGAAGTACTTGTGCCCGCTGTCCTTCACCAGGTCGGCCTGGCAGGACTGTGGAGAGAGGAGGAGGCTGAGCGAGCGGCTGGGAGGGGTCTCCGCGGCGGAGGCGGGAGGGCAGACGCTGCTCGCACACGCTTCCGGGGCGCGGGGCGAGGGCCGTCCCCACACACTCTCAGGAAGCTCCTCCCGGGCCCCCCCACGTCCTCCCGGGTGGCCCCGCCCACTCTCAGCAGCCACGCCCAGGGGCTGGCACCCAGACACTGGCGATGGCTCCCGCCCCCGGGGGGACGGCGGGAGGACGAGGACGGCACTCACACTGTCCACGGCCAGGATCTTGGCCCAGATGAAGACCAGCAGGGGCCGCAGCTCGCGCGCCGAGCTCTGCAGCAGCTTGAGCACGTAGGGGAAGATGCCCACCGACAGGGCCTGCGGGGGAGGCCGTGTCAGCGGGCGGCCGGGGCGGGGCGGGCGCGCTGGGGCTGAGGCCGAGGCGTGGCTTTGGCAGATGGGCCGTGGGGAGGGCACGGCGGTGCCTCGCCCACGGCGCGGGGCTCCCTCGATTCCCTGGTCCGACTTCCTGTCTGGAAGCTGCCAGCCGGCCCGTCCTGGGCCCCGTCCTCACCCGGGGCCTTGCTGCCCTCGGCAACAGGAACCAAGGCCCCGTGACCCCCGGGTGTGGACGGCGCCCGGCCCCCCGCAGGCACACGCACACGGAGAGGGCCTTCAGACAGCGGCACCCGGGGGTGCGACGTCGGGCCTCTGGGCCCTGTGCCCGGCGGTGAGGCACCTTGGGGGGAGGGGGTCCTTTCCACTCTCGGGCGAGGACGTCGGGGGGAGACAGACCCTTAGTGAGACGGACCGGGGGCAGAGCCGGCTGTCATCCCATTGGCTTTGTGCTGATGTATCGCAGTGTGCTGGGACCAGTCAGGGCCCCCGGGATGGGTGCCCCCTTTGGACAGCTGCCCCCTGGGATAGGTGCCCCCTGAGACAGGTGCCCCATGGGATAGGTGCCCCCTGAGACAGGTGCCCCCTGGGACAGTGCCCCCTGAGACCGGTGCCCCTTGGGACAGGTGCCCCCTGAGACAGGTGCCCCTTGGGATAGGTGCCCCGTTTGGGACAGGTGCCCCATTTGGGACAGCTGCCCCCTGGGATAGGTGCCCCCTGAGACAGGTGCCCCCTGAGACCGGTGCCCCTTGGGATAGGTGCCCCCTCTCAGACAGGTGCCCCGTTTGGGACAGGTGCCCCATTTGGGACAGGTGCCCCCTGGGATAGGTGCTCCTCCTGGGACTGGTGCCTCCAGGAACAGGTGCCCCCCCCCCCGGCACAGGTGCCCCCTGGGACAGGTGTCCCCTCTCAGACAGGTGCCTCCAAGGACAGGTGCTCCCTGTCAGACAGGTGCCTCCTCCTGGGGCGGGACACTGGCCATTGGCTGCAGCAGGGCTGTGTCCCCCATTTAAGGCCACATCTAATGAGGACAGGCTTCACTTCAGACCAAATGTGTGCCTGTCAACACCTTGCTTTTCCAGCAAGCCACACCCCCCTGGCCTCGCTCGTCCCCCGAGGCCAGTTAGTTCTGTGGGCGTGGCCACGTGCGTGAGAACCTCTGATCTCCCACACCCCTCCCGCCCTCCCCGCTGCTTCCCAGGGTGATTGCGCTTCCCAGGGTGACTGCGCGGCGCTGACAGGTGCACAGGCCTTGCCGCGGGCGCCGGGGCCACCCTGTGGGGGCCGGACCATCCCTCCCAATCCCCTCGCCTCCAAGGGCCTGCGGCTCAGCCTCCTCCGGTGACATTACGTAAGGAGGAGACTTAAATAGCCACACGCGGAGACCAGAGAACGGGGAGCCCACGCGTCCCGCCCGCTCCCAACGGCCCAGCCCCGCACAGCCTCCCGCCTGCTCAGGCGGCCAAGCACCGTGCAACCACCCCCCTCCACTGTGAACGGTGTCTACCTCGGCCAGCAGCCCCCAGACACAGGCCCCCAGACACAGGCCTTCCCAGACACAGGCCTTCCCAAACACAGCCCCCCCAGACACAGGTCCCGCAAACAACAGCCCCCCCCCCGCCCCGGCCCACCACCCTACGGACACGAGCAGCCTACGGCCCAGAACCCTCAGCTGCCTGGTTCCAGGAGCCGGGATGTGACAAACTGTCACTGTGCTGTCATTTGCAAACAAGCAGACCAGGCCCCGCACTGCGCCTGACCCGCCAGCTCCTCTCCCCGTAGCGGCCCTCCA
Organism: Antrozous pallidus; assembly: GCA_027563665.1. NCBI lineage: Eukaryota > Metazoa > Chordata > Mammalia > Chiroptera > Vespertilionidae > Antrozous > Antrozous pallidus. The sequence continues at coordinate 52,861,003 of CM050526.1, read as the reverse complement.
GCAGCTCTCCCCTCCTGGTCAGCTGCAAACACAGACTGCGCCTTGGTTCCGTGTTTGCCAGTCTTTCCGTTCTAGCTGGCCGTCTCCTCTGCAGGGCAGCTGGGCGAGGGCTCAGAGCCGCAGGGGCCGAGGGGGCCGAGGGAAGGAGGGAGGGGGCCGAGGGGAGGAGACAGTCATGTGGCCAGGGCGGGGCAGGCGGCTGAGCCGCTCCTGGAGGGCCACAGGCTGGTGCACTTTCGTGCTGCAAGTGACTCCCAATAGCCGGTGGGACAAGAGGGCGGGACCAAACCCCAACACGGCGGCCACAGGCCCACCTCGCCCTCCCAGGCCACGCCCACGTCACCCCAGCCACAGGGAGGTCCCTGACTGTGGCCGAGGCAGACACGCACCAGGCTCACCGCCCAGGGGCCCAGGTCCAGGAACCGGCCCAGCAGGTCCAGGGCTCTCAGCCGGTGCACCTGGCTCAGCAGCACCTGCGGGGAGAGGAGAGGCCTCACCTGCAGGCGCCCGGTGACATCACACCGGCTACCGGGCCGCGTCTGCCCGGTTCCCTGCGTCCCTTCTCTGACGCCCCCGGGGACTCGGCCACATCCAGCCCGGGGCCGAGCTCTGCCCAGGCGTCTTCAGGGCCGCGGGCGACACGGGCAGAGGCCGTGCCGGGGCAGCGCGTCCACGTGGTGATGACACTGAGCGCCGGGGGGGGGGGGGGGGGGGGGGGGGGGGGCCTCACCACCGGCCGCACCGGAGGAAGGAAGTGCAGGCGCGCCATGCCCTCTGGCCGGGGGAGACTCGCCTACGTCTCCCGGCCACCGGGGGCTGGAGAAGGCAGGGAGCGGCGGGGTGAGGACTATCGGCGCAGCAGGCTCCGGGAGGCGGGAAAGGCCCGAAGGGACAGATGCTCACGGAGCTCCCACGACCTCTGACACGCAGCGACTGACACGCCCGTGTGACCATCTCCCAGCCCGGCTGGGCCGGGCGCAGCCCCGTGGGAGGGCCGAGCCCCACCCCCGCTCGGGCGCCCGGGGCTCCGTTCCAGGAAACGGGGGGGGGGGGGGGGGGGGGGGCTCCAGCGCCTCCCGCGGCCGCGCCTGAGCAGAGGCCTCACCTGCAGGACGATGGGGAGCTGCTCGGGGGGGCTCCTGTTCTCCACCCCCATCGTCAGCCACACCTGGAAGGCGGTCAGCTGCTCAGCAAAGAACGGACTGTGCTGTGGGCAGACAGAGGGACGGCAGTCACGGACCCCCCTCCCTTAATTCCACACGCCCTGCACCCCCTTCAATTGTCCCCGCGCCTCATGGCCGCCAGCCCGGGGAGAGCTGGGGGGTGGCGGGGCGGCGGAGCCGGGCCTCCGGCAGACGGGACGCGGGCAGGGAGGCGCTGAGCCCGGGAGGGGCCGGAACTGAGGCGGACGCTGCGGGGGAACTGGGTGGGGGGTTCACATGTCTGAGCCCTGCCTCCAGTGGAGGGCCTGCGCTCAGAGCCCCGGGCCGGGCGGGTGTGCCCCAAGAGGCGCAGAGAACCCGCCACCTCAGGTTCATGCTCCTGCAGCGTCAGCTCAGTCACGTGATCAAAGGTGAGGGCAGACGAGCTGGAATGGAGCCCCAAAGTGCTTTCTTGTTTGAGTGTGAACTACTCATCAACGGGCTTAAAAAGGACAACCTTGCTAAGAGCAGCCCCCCCCCCCCCCCCGGGCGGGAGCAGGCCCAGGTTCCCTGGCTCTGGAGGGGTCGGCAGCGGAGAACGTGGGGCTCTCCCGCCCCCCGCCCCAGGCCCTTCTCCCGGAGGGAGCCCGGTCAGCGCGGGAGAGGTGGCTCCCGCAGGGAATGAGCATTCCGGACCGTCCCGGCAGGCAGAGCACAGAGGCCCCGGGGGAGCGTGCGTGGGGCTGGGTGCGCGGGGCGGGGCAGGAGCTGGCGCTCCGGGCGCCCAGCACCGGCTCAGGTCCCGAGAGCGGCCTGGTGCCAGCGATTTACAGGGAAATTACTGGAATGAGGAAGTGACTTCAGTAGAGGTGCTACCCTAAGTCACTTGTGACCAACATACAGGAAAAGAGAGAAAACAGGAAGTGTGAAAAGATGCTATTTCCAGCCACCCCGATGGCTGGGTGCCCCTGGAGGCCGTCAGCAGAGGCCGGCGGGCAGGTGACTGTGACGGAGGCCAAGGGGACGAACGTCCAGTTTGAACCACCACCTCGGGCTGGCCACTTCAAAACGCCGCCTGCTGGGCCTGTGCCGCCCAGCGGAGCTGGCAGCGTGCGGGGGGGCGTGCCGGCCGCACCGGACCAGCCCGGTCATGGAGCAGCCGGCCGTTCTCCAGCGGGGGTGCCACAAGGAAAGTGGATCGGACAGCACGCCTCAGCCCAGCCGACCCCTCCCGGTCTAACGCTGACCCCCTCGCACACACAGCTTTCTTTATGTTTTGGTTAATCCTCACCCACGGGTGTTTTCCCGCAGAGTTTTGGGTGGGCGGGGCCCACGCTCTGTCCTCTGACCCCACCTGCCAGGGACACACAGGGGTCTCTGAAGCTCTCAGTGCAGGCGGGTGCAGGGCACTGGGCGTCCTGTCACCGCCCCCGGCACTCTGCAGCCAGGTCAGAGGAGCGCCCCCCCCCCCCCAAGGGCCCTGCAGGGTGCCCCTGGGCTCACCCGGAACGCCGTGCCCTCCTCGATGATGGTGGGCAGCTGGGAGAGGCAGATGTCCACGGCGAGGTCCCAGGCTTGCCTGGGGAGAGAGCAGAGGGCACCGGGGCGTCATCGAACGGCTCCCGCCAGGACCCAGGGCGGAGAGGGCAGCGGCTGGGCCCGGGGAAGGCAGAGGAGCTAAAGCCATTTTGCCCATGAGCCCTTTTCTCCTCCAGCTGAAACGGAAGAGGCCTGGGAAACACGAAGCGAGTGCCCCACCGCCCAGAGCAGTGCCCGCCCGGCCCGGCCCCAGCGCCCCACCGCCCAGAGCAGCAGCCTGCTCCCTTCCTCCGGCTACAGCCCCACCAAGCACCACACCCCACACCCTCGGCCTGGCCAATTGCTCAGCCCCGCGCTGCTCTGACCACTGGGCGCCCAGCCCGCACCCCCGGTCTGTTGGGAGGCGGGGGGCGCTCCGCCACTGGGAGGCTCCGCACGGCACGGGCTCTGCAGAGCCCACCGGGTGCGGGGCCCGGGGCAGTGGCTGGAGAAACGGGCACAGGCAGGCTCGCCCTCGCGGATGCGGCTGAGCGCCGGGCGAGTCAGGGCGCCGTTCGTCAGCCCGGGCCCGAGCGGGCGAGCGGAGACTCACCACATGGCGTGCATGTAGGTGGGGGGCAGGCGCGGGCTGCTGACCGGGGTGCAGTTGTAGGAGCGCATGATCCTCTCCGCCAGCAGGAAGTTGCGGAACAGACTGGCCACCAGCAGGTCCTGCCGGAAGAGTTTCTGGAAGAGGTCTGCGGGCGAGACACGCCCCCGTCAGGGACGCACGCCCGGCGCTCCAGCCAGAGGCCGCCGCTTCCTCCCCGGAGCCCGGCCGGCCCCGGCCGCTGCGAGGCTCCCGGCACCTGCGTCAGGCCGGTGGACACGCCGGCGACGGGAGGGCACCGGCGACGGTCAGAGCGGGGCACGTGCAGCTCCCTCACCAGCGCAGCCCTGACCCCCTCCCCCAAAGAACCCCCCGTGCCTGCCCTGCTGTCTCCCGCCAGCTCTCCTGCCTGCGGTCCCCCCTACCGCCCCGCCAGCTCTCCTGCCCGCGGTCCCCCCTACCGCCCCGCCAGCTCTCCTGCCCGCGGTCCCCCCTACCGCCCCGCCAGCTCTCCTGCCCGCGGTCCCCCCTACCGCCCCGCCAGCTCTCCTGCCCGCGGTCCCCCCTACCGCCCCGCCAGCTCTCCTGCCCGCGGTCCCCCCTACCGCCCCGCCAGCTCTCCTGCCCGCGGTCCCCCCTACCGCCCCGCCAGCTCTCCTGCCCGCGGTCCCCCTACCGCCCCGCCAGCTCTCCTGCCCGCGGTCCCCCCTACCGCCCCGCCAGCTCTCCTGCCCGCGGTCCCCCCTACCGCCCCGCCAGCTCTCCTGCCCGCGGTCCCCCCTACCGCCCCGCCAGCTCTCCTGCCCGCGGTCCCCCTACCGCCCCGCCAGCTCTCCTGCCCGCGGTCCCCCTACCGCCCCGCCAGCTCTCCTGCCGCGAGAGCCCATTCCCCCCGCCCGCCGCGCCCCGGCGGTCCCCCCTACCGCCCCGCCAGCTCTCCTGCCTGCGGTCCCCTCTACCGCCCCGCCAGCTCTCCTGCCTGCGGTCCCCTCTACCGCCCCGCCAGCTCTCCTGCCTGCGGTCCCCCCTACCGCCCAGCCAGCTCTCCTGCCGCGAGAACCCATTCCCCCCGGCCCTCCGCGCCCGGCCGGCCCTCACCCCGAGGGAGCACATTCCAGGCGATGGTGTCCGTGATGGCCGTGAAGATCCAGTTCAGCTCGCCCAGCGGCGTCCTCCGGTCGTTCAGCCGGCCGGGGATCCTGGGAGACACGTGCGTTGCCGTTAGCGACGGCTGCGGGCACGGGTGACGGCGACCCCAGCCTCAGCCCCAGGCAGGTGGCTGTCCGCGGGGAGGAGCCCCCGGCCTGGCAGAGCCTCGAACCCCACAGCGAGAACTCACCCGCCTCCCGCGTCCTCCCCGTCCCGCACAAAACTGCTGTCTACACAAAAGCAGTTTCTTCGCGCCCCTGACGTGGGGACCAGCGGCTTCCACGTGGGGATGAGCCGTGCACTGAGCCCCAGGGGCAGCGTGCCACGTCCCATCGCTGCCCCGCTGCGGCCCCGGCCCTCGCACGCGCTCCAGCCCCAGAGCGGAGCCGGGACGTTGGTCCCGAGGCCGCTCACCCGCCGTCCGCCCAACAAACACGGAGCGCCCGCAGCTCGCCCGCCCCATCCCGGCACCGCCGGGGCTGCGGGGCCCTGCGTGCGGCTGGCAAGGGCGGCCAGCAGCGAAGGCATGGACGCGGCGGGCTCACTGTGAGGAGGGCACCTGGGCGGGCACCTGCGGCAGGGGCACCCCGCCCGCCGCACAGCAAGCTCGCTTCGGCCCTGCCATCTCCGGAAACCCTCCTCCTCCACGGGGGTCCCCAGGAAGCGGCTCGGAGCGGGAGAAACCTGTAAGGTTTCACAGACGAAGACCCTGCCCGCCAGCGACCCGGGTCCGTCCTGACCCCGACGGGAAGCAGGACACGCGCCCTCACAGGGACGCGTCCGGACGGCCTGCCACCCGCACGGGAGGTCAGCCACGAGGACGCAACCGCGGCTCCGAGGGGGACCGTTTTCACGGCGCCGCACGCCTGCTCCCCGACGGGGGGACAGAAGCAGGACAGACACGGTTCGGTCGCCGGCACACAGCGCGAGCAAGGACAGGATCGGAGGGGAAGACGTCGGTGTGCCGCTCGTCCGTCTACCCCAGGGGCCTGGCTCGGCCTCACCTCCGGCCGCGGAGCCCCGAGGCCGCGGGGGGCGGGGGGCGGGCGACAGGACGGCTCCTGAGGACAGACGCCTGGCCAAGGTCTGACTGGGCCCTGCGGGAGCACAGCCGAGCTGCTCCCGGGCCTGACCGGGGGAGGGGCCGCTGGGGGGGGGCAGCCACGGGACGCACGGCGGCCAGCCGGGCCACGTCGGGGGCGCTGTACGTTCAGGCGTGCTGTAGGCTGTGACCGTCGGCGGATAAATGCACACGGAGCCCCCCCTCGGGAAGGTCCACTGGCCTCACCGAGGCTGCGGGAATGGGCCGCGCGGGCCGCCGGGCCCAGGGCCAGGGGCAGACGGAGGCCGGTCCCGTCCAGTTGCGCGGGCCTGGCCGCTCGGGGCGTCTGCCGACCGCTTTCCGAGCAAACCGCACAAACCCCCTGAAACGACTCCGGTGACAAGAAGGTAGGACAATCGTCCCAAATGCCGGCATCCAAGGACGGCCGGAAACACGGCAACCCGCACCCCTCCCGCTGTCCGCACACACGCCGGGCCATTTCAAACGCGCCCACAGAACACTCTGCCGGGGGCGCTGCGTCCGTTAAAGCTGCACAGCCCGGCCGGCGGGCTCAGGGCTGAGCGCCAACCTATGACCCAGGGGTTCCGGGTTCGATTCCCGGTCGGGGCACAGGCCCGGGTGTGGGCTCCGTCCCCGGCGTGGGGCGTGCAGGAGGCAGCTGACCCATGATTCTATTTCTCCCTCTCCCTTTCTCTCTGAAATCAATTTTAAAAAATATCTTTTTAAAAGCTGCAAAAAACCCCAAAACGAAACCTCACAGAGACACAGAGAAAAGCCTCGAAGGGCTGCACCCAGCACCAGCGTGGCGCTTGGTTGGAGGACACGGTGACCCCGACTCCACGCCTCTCTGTGCTCAGTGACGTCGCTCACGGCGCTTTTGGCCAGAGGGAGGCTCCGGCAGGTCTCCCCGAAAAGGGAGGCTCGTGACGACGTCACTGTACAGCTCCCACCGCTCGCACCCAGGGCGCAGGCAGCACAAGGGCGCCCGCCCCGTGGCTTCAGGGCGTTCTGTCACGGCTCCTGGGAGCCTCCACGCCGGGCGGGGCGGGCCTGGGACGTCCGTCTCTCTGAATGACCTCTGCTCTCCCGCGGAACCTGGGCACGTCAGCGAGTCGTGGTCAGACAGAGCCTCGCGGAGGGCAGCGTGTCCTCCCCTCGGGCGGCGTCTCCGTGGGCCCCGGAGGAGTCTGCGTGGGGCCCGGAGGAGTCTGCGTGGGCCCCGGAGGAGTCTGCGTGGGGCCCGGAGGAGTCTGCGTGGGGCCCGCGCTCTCGCAGTCGGGGCAGCACCGGCCCGGCCTCCACGTCCAGTGAGGAAGCCGTGCTGGGGGGGAGGCGGCCCGAGGGGGGCTGGGCCCGCCCCCACCAGCGTTCGCTGAGACGGCTCTCCGTTGGCTGGCTTCTCCGGGACCAGTGGTCACACAGGCACCTGCTTCTCCGGCCTCTCGCTCAAGACCGTGCGGGACCGGCTCCCGTGTCCCCGGCGGGTCTCAGGGGACAGTCGGAATCCATCCAGTGTGGAAGGCGCGCCACGGTGTGGGCGCTGCCGTCAGCACGGGGGGCCTCTCCCGCGGCTGCCTGCGGGGAGGGGGCCGGAGGAGGCGAGGGCCCGGCAGGAAAGGCGGCCGTGTCTGCGTGAGCAGGAAAGGGCTTGCTTCTCATCAATGACTCCGGCGCTCCGCAGCATGCTGATGCCCGCAGGGCTGCCGGCCGGGCCGGAGTAAGCGGCTCCGCGTGTCCTGGGCTCGCCCCTGGCGGGGGCGGGGAGGTGACAACCACACAGGCTGTGGGGAGCCTTTTTGATGTGCGGGCCGGCCGGCCGGGCCGGAGAGGGAAGCCCAGCCTGGAAGCTGACGGTCCCGATTCAGGACTGAGCGGTGGAGCAGCGGCCGCTGGCTCCTGGCGGGAGGGCAGGGGAGGGGGGGGTTGCTGAGGAGACGGGCTCTGAGCCAGGACTGGGCGTGAGCTGGAAACAACTCAGACCTCACGCCTCCGATCGCCCTGAGGCTCGGTCCGATGTCCACGTTCAGTTTGCAGCATTCGGTCCGAGCCAAACAGCCTTCCCGGCACCGACGCCGGACACACAGCGGCGGGAGGACTCGACGGTGAGGTCCGGGCGCTGCCGCCATGCACCGGAGATGCTCGAGGGATTACGGAGGAGGCTGGGGAGCTGGCAGAGAGCCGCAGCTCGAGGTCTGCAAACCCGGCGGCTCAGAGCCTGTGGACCCCGCGTGTTAAGAAGCCAGCACGGAGCGCTGGAGAGGAAGGGAGGCTCAGGGATCAGCAGGGGCAGCGCGAGGCGAGAGAAGGCGGGCGTGGACAGGCAGTGCAGGTCCCAAAGGACCGGGGGGGGGGGGGGACCGGTCAGGTGGGGTGGCCGATGAAAACCCTCCAGGCACCGTGACCCGGTCAGCGCCAGCTGCCATGCCGCATGCCCAGACTGAAATTTGCTTCTCAGAGTCCTGGAGACCAGAGGCCAAGGTCAGGAGCCGGCAAGGTCAGGGTCTGCCGAGGGCTCTCTGCCCAGTGCGCCGACGGCTGCCTTCTCGCCAGGCTGTCCCCCCACGGCTGAGCTGTCACGTGAGGGACGGGGCCACACGCAGGTGCTCAGGGCACCGATGACCACGGACGGGTGCACGCGCAGGGCGTGTCCAGGCTCCTGTGGACACAAGTCCTAGCAAGACACGCACTTCACCCGGTGACACACACAGCCACGTGTCAGCACACAGATTCAGACACGGAACCCGAGAGCAGCCGTGTCCCTGGGCAACATGGCGTGTTCTGTCCTGCTGAGGCTGTGAGGTCAGACCCGCAGCCCGGGGCGCCTCTCAGACACGGCACGCAGGACTGGGGAGAGCACAGCCCGAGGCGAGTGGCAGCATCGAGTGACCCCACTCAGAAGCCGACGGGTATTTACGGCCACACCAGGGTCCCTGAGCCCCGCCATCCGACCGGGGCTGCAGCATGGGCTGCTCTCCGCCTGCCGCCGCTCCCGCAGGACAAACCGCTCATCCCCGCCTGCGGAGCACACGCAGAAAATGTGCTTAAATTCCAAGGGAGAGGAGTGACGACTTCATGGCTCACTGGTGAGCAGGAGCTAAATCACCACCCGAGCCAGTCACCTCCTGCTGGGGTGACCGCAGAAGGATGAACTGCGCCCATCCCCGGCGGACGGACCCAGAGGCTGCGCAGAGGACCCCAGGGAGACCGGGACCAGAAGAGGGAGGGCAGCCCCCGCCTGCTGTTCGCCGCACCTGACGGGAGGACAGACGGTTAAACGGCGATTCGGGACCCTCAGGAGCCAGTCCACGCCTGGGGTCTGGAGCTCGCCCTGTGGGTTTCTGTGGGTCTCCTGGCGTCAGACCATTTCCGGAGCACGGTCCTGGGGCCCAGCAGGGGAGCTCCTACGGCAGAGCCCCGAGAGGAGGAACGGCACTGGGGGATCCGGAGAGATCCGCCAGGAGGGGGGACGCATCCGGTCGCCGCCGTGGGAGCAGCCTCTGTGGCCTTCGTTTGGTGACAAAGGCGAGTGCGGCCTGGGAGGGGAAGGCACCGCGTGCAGGCGCCAGGCCCCTGGACTCCGGCTCTCCCTCCCTCGGCCCCCCTCGGCCCCAAGGCCAGCTCGGAGCTGAGCCTCACACTGTCATCAGGACGAGTGGGCGGCCGGCAACGGGGAGTGTCCAGCACAGCGGGGATGGGGCGCCCTCCGGTCCAGCCCTCGCCCACACCCCGGTCCTGGGACAGCGGGCGCTGAGCTGGCAGATGGGGGTGGCTGAGGGAGGGGCCGTGGCTGCTCCATCCCACAGCGCACTCCTGCCATCACTCCCGCCCTCCCCACCGCCTCTGGCTGTGCTTCCCGGCTCCTGGCTGCATCAGCCCCGGCTCATCACTCATCCCCAGTGCGGGCAGCACTAATGAACTCCTGACTCCCCGCCTCCCCCGCCGACACGCTGTTTGTGTTGGGCAGAAAGGCTCTTGTGGAGGGAAGACAGGTTCTTTTCAGTTCTCCTTTCAAAGAGCAGAGAGAATTCTGAGCTGACAGCAGAGAGACTTCCAATCTCGGTGACTGAGCCGCCCGCCAGGCCCCCCCGGACAGGACGGGCCCTTCCCTGGGGACAGCGACGCTCGGCTGGGCGCACAGGCCTGGGCCAGGCCCGGTTCCGTTTTAGGGCGGAGCTTCCCTGGCAAGGGCCCCGCCAGGACTAGAGAGCTCCGGGGCACAGCCTGGCACACACAGCAGTGCCCATCCCGTCAGCTGTGACTGTTCCCCCCGGTCCTGTCAGCTGTGACTTCCCCCCTATCCCGTCAGCTGTGACTGTTCCCCCCTATCCTGTCAGCTGTGACTGTTCCCCGCTATCCCGTCAGCTGTGACTGTTCCCCGAGGCTCCACCACAAGAGCCGCAGGGGAATGCTCTCCCCCCTCAGCACCAGCTCTGCAGGCAGCCGCACCGGCCCAGGCCCTGCCGCACCGGCCTGGAGCCCCGGGGGTGCGGCCGCCTGCTCGCTGCCTCCCGGCCCTGGGCTGTGAGCGCGCCCCAGCTGTTGGGCGTGCTGTTTGCACAATGGACGGCCGTCCTATTAACAAAGAGGGAATATGCTAATCGACTGTCACGCCCTCCCAAAGATGGCAGCATCCACAGCCGTTTAGGAGGGAGTATGCTAAGTGACGGCCACCCCCTCAGATGACGGTGCCCAGAGCCATAAGGTGGGGGTGCCCAGGCCCCTCGGCCCCCCCGGTGGCAGGCACATGGCACAGCGGGCCCACCGGTGGCCCAGGCAGTTCTGGCTGCTCTGCGGGCCGCCTCTGGAGTCCCCAATCTCCTCAGCCCCCCAGCTGCCCAGGGCTGCTCTGAGGTGCCGGTAAACCTCAGAGGGTGGCTGCACAGCCGCCCAGCGCGGGTCTGAGGCTCGGGTAACCAGGCCGGCTGAGGCTTGCACTGCTGGCAGTGGCAGCAGCCGAGGTGTGATGGGGGTATCACCTTCCCCCGATTGCTGGGTCACCTCCTGCCCCTGAGTGCTCCCAGACTGAGAGGGGGCAGGCCGGGCTGAGGGACCCCCCCACCAGTGCAGGAGTTTTCATGCACCGGGCCTCTAGTTATGAGTAATTCCCGTCGCCCTGCCCCTGCCGCCAGACCGCTCTGCACCTGGGCTCCCGGGAGCTGAGCACCCCATATTTGCAGCGCTGCTAAGTGCTCCGTTACTTCATGTCAGAGCTGAGGAACGCCCCTCAATTTCCACGCGTGGGTCTTGCTGCTCCTCTGAGGCTCGCAGAGATAATTAGCATCGGTGCTCAAGGCGGTGCGCTGTGACGCACTCCAGACTCCGCAGCTTCGTTAGGAAACAGCTTTGAAGGTTGCTAAATGACTACCTCACACACGCACACGCACGCGCACGCACGCACACACACGCACACACACACACACACGCACACACACACACTCACGTGCGCTGTGACGCACTCCAGACTCCGCAGCTTCGTTAGGAAACAGCTTTGAAGGTTGCTAAATGACTACCTCACACACGCACACGCACGCGCACACACACACACACGCACATGCACCGTCACAGCGAGTGGAACACGTGGGAGTGTCCCGGGGTAACCTGGGCTGAGAGCTCACCGGCTCCGCTCCGACAGCTTTGTCCATTCTGCGCAGACACCTTATTTAATCCCCCAAACTATTAACATTTACGTATTCTGAAACGTGCATGGCTTCTCCAAACACCAGCTACTCTGCTCCCTTGTCTGAGGGGCGGGTGGAGTCGGTTGCGTGCCTGCTGGGCAGTGGGTGCAGGGGTGGGAGCTGGGGCTATGCCCGTTTCGAGAAGCATCTCCAGAAAAGGGAGTGAAGTGGGTGAGCTAACGCGAGGTTCCCCCGGGACGGCGCTGCAGCCCCCCCCCCCATGCCGGCGTGGCCTCGGAGCCGGCCGGCACCGGACAGAGCCCACGTCACGGGAACGAACAGCGCTGCCTCCGGGAGAAGCCTGCCGGCGCCGGTGAGACCGACACTTCCCGGCGCAGCTGGAGCGCGTGTGGCACCTTCTGGTGCCCCGGTTGTTACGTGGGATTTCCACGGAGCTCTGGAGTCTGGAGTTGGTCCCGGCGTCCCAGGCTAACCCCTGCGGGGCTGCTGGGAGCACCCCAGGCCGCTCTCCGGGGGCCGCGCACCCCGTCTCTATGGGCAGTGCCAGCGGCGGCTCCGAGCCGGCTTCCGCTCTGCACGCCGGGTCTGCTCTGCGGGTCGCTGGGACGGGGCCGGCATCTCGCAGTCCCCGCACCCTCCCTGCCGGACTCGAGCGTCTTCTCTCCTGCCCCCGTGTGGGCCGCCCCGTCCTCCGGGCCGTCTCTCCAGCCTCTGCCGCTTTTCTCGCTGGGGCCGTGGCGTCACGCGTCCGGGATACGGGTCCGTGGTCAGCGTGTGAGGTGCCGCGTCGTCCCCATCCTGGGGCTCTCTGCCCGCACACGTGTCCTCAGACGTGAACACTGAGTTCCGGTGAAGCGCAGCTCACGCGTGTTTTCCTCTTGGGGAGCTGGGTCCGAGAGGAAGGTGCTGCTCAGTTTAAACCAGGAAGCGACAGGCTGTGCCGACCGCGGGCTGGTGAAGGCAGGCCTGTGCCGGAGGGCGCCCCTGCGGGGACACGCCACCCGGGGGCCGGTCAACCAGAGGAGGGGCCGCGGGGCTCCGCGCTCCGGGTCGTCGGGAGGCCAAGGTCAAACCACAGGACGCGCCCGGGAAAGCTGGGTGCGAGCGGCTCCCTCACCACGACCGGTGCGCTGCCGGGACCCTGGACGCGGGTTCGCTGAGGACCAGGCGTTTAAGGAACACGCTGGGCTGAGATCAGGGAGGGAGAGGAGACGCCAGGACAGTGCCCAGTGCCGCCGGGGACGGGGCTTCCGGACCCTGAAATCCCCAGGAAGCGGCAGCCAGACGGCCGGGCGGGCGGGCAGACCGGTGTTTTCTCATTTCCTAACACTCCCCCCCGCGGGAAGCTTCCCCAGCACACGCTGCGGCTCAGCACCTGTGCGCGTGGAAGCAGCACGGGCCATCTGTCCCCGGCCGCACCGCTCACGATCGGAGCTGCGGGCGCCGGCAGGAGCTCACGGCACACAGGCGCTCCCGGGAAGGAAGTGGGGCGACGGGGCACGCTCTGCATGCCCCCGGCCCGCAGCTCCCCGCTCCCGCCCTGTGACCGGGTCGGTGCAGGTGGACACGCTTTACCGCCGGTCCAGTCACAGCCCGAGGAGCTGCCCCGGCCGGACCCTACCCGGGCGGCCCTCACCCTTCCCCCGAGCGGGCGCTGTCCGCTCGCCGCTGCGCCGTCCACGGCAATGCGAGCACAGGGCCACCCCCCCCCCCGTGTCCCCCCCCCCCGCTGGCCCGGCCCGTGTCAGGCCGGTGGTTTCCGGCCCCACGGCCCTCTGCGTGCACAGAGCCCGCGTGCACAGATGCGGGCGAGTCACACGGCCTCCGCGTGCGCCTGTCACGTACGGAATTCTACACGAACGCGCTGCTCGAGGGTCTCCACTTCCCGTTGGTTCTCCCTCTGACGTTTACTCGCACGTGCATTCTACCTGCCCTCGTTCTTGTAAAAAACTAAAGAAGGTGGAAACATCAGTCACTTAACACTGCTCTTCCCCCTCCCCCCCACCAACCAGGACACCCCCTTCCCGCTCTGAGGCTGCTCGGCACCCAGCTGCGAGGACGGGTCTCGTCCCCGCTCAGCCATGGGGGGGCCGGGCCGTGCCACGTCGCACACGGCACACAGCACGCCGTGAGGGGGTGCGCCGCGATGGAGGGCGGGTCCCTGCGGAGGGCACGCAGCATGTTTGTGCCCTGGCTCACGGACACGGCGCGGGGGGGGGGGGGGGGGATTCAGAGGCCAACTCGCTCGTCCACTGCATTCACTAAACTCGGTCTCGGCCCTGGCCGGTTTGGCTCAGTGGGTAGAGCGTCGGCCTGTGGACTGAAGGGTCCTGGGTTCGATTCCTGGTCAGGGCACAGGCCCTGGTTGTGGGCTCGATCCCCATGCGAGGTTGTGCATGAGGCAGCCGATCCATGATTCTCTCTCATCACGGATGTTTTTCTCTCTCCCTCTCCCTCTCCCTTCCTCTCTGACATCAATAAAAAAGATATTGAAAAGAAAGCACATAAAAACTCAGCCTCTGCTGTTTTCCACTCGATTTTGCGTTTAAAGACTTAGAAAGCGAGCTCTCCACGCTCACCTCGACGCAGCGGGCAGAGCAGCAGGGCTGGAGCTACTGTTGCCCGCCTTGGGCTGTCACAGACAAGCGAACACCCACAGAAACCAGGTCAAGTGCAGGGTCACCAGACGGCGTGTAGACCCGAACCGGTTCCCAACCAGAAGCAGACATGGCGGCCCACTGACCAGAAGGACAGGCCGAGGTCACGCAACTCCAATTCGCCAGATTCCCTCCCCCCGCCGCCGCACCTGGCATCCGCCTGAGGCAGAACATGGGGGGGGGGGGGGCATGACCTCCTCGGACCCAGTGCCGCAGGGAGCGGATGGGTTGCACGTGGAGGATTTTTAAATTCTTTTTCTTTCAAGTGGTCCCACCAGAGCATGTCCTAGGCTAGCACTTATGTGCCATCCACACCCAGCCTCAACCAGAGTGTAGAGGGCCCCCAGGGAAGGCACCTGGGCATTCTTTAAATCAGTGTCAGCTGAATCCGAGGCGCCAGGCAGAGCCGCGTCTTGGAAACACATCCACCAAGAAGGCTGGATGTGTTATCAGCACTGACTTAACTTTGCCCCAGGTGTGGGGGTGGGGGGCTTGAAATGTAGATTCAGCCGAGCCCCGGGAATGAGGGAATGAGTAGGGCCTGGGCCCACTTAAGCTCCTTTGACCCTGAGTTTTTTTCAGGTGAAACCCCTTTGTATTTTGGTATAAATAAACACGATGCTGTTGGGTTTGGATTCCTGTTTCTCCATCAGAGAGAACAGATTCCACCCGGCCCCAGCTTTTTGTTTCTATGTCTGTGTCATCTATTCTTTCTTTTATTTCTCAATCCCCAGCTCCTCTACTCGGAAACCGGACCCACTCTCTCTCCATGCTGGACACGGAAAAGAGAGAACCCCCCTTCCCCCACAGGAAGTGCAGGAGAAGGGAGGGAGAACCCGCCCCCCAGCGGACACGCCCACAGGAAGTATCCGGAGAAGAGAGGGAAGAACACACACACACACACACACCCTGCACTCACTTCTCGATGAGGTCCAGTGTGACTCCGGGCACCAGGCTGACGCACTTCTGCATGCAGAACCTGCGTAGAGACAGCGGTCACGCGTGGGCGACGCTGGACGGGAAGATGCTGCTGCCCCCAGTGTCCTCACGGGGAGCCACAGTCCTGGGCCAGGCCTCCACACCTCATGTCTTCCAGAAGTCCGTGCCCGAGCTCGCCGCCCTCCCTGCCTGGTGCCCAGAGCACGCCTCGTGGAGAGGGGGACGCCGCTAAGGCATCGCACCTGCTGCCAGCTGGGCCACCCCAGCCCTGACCCTCAGGCACCGCGTCCCTGGCCCGCTCCCTGTGAGTTTCCCATTGGCACCCAAGTCCGGTGTGTTTGGAAATGATCTCACCGAGGTACCAGGTAGGGTTTTAAATGTCTCACAGTTAGCCATGTGCCCCAGATCTCAGGTACTGGGAAATGCCTTCCTTTTCAAAACAACGGATCTCACACACAGCTTCTGGAAGTTTCTCACTCCTCGCCGGGCACGCCCCCTGCCCTCGGAGGCACCCTCTCACTGCCACGTGGGCCTGCACGTACAGGTCACGGCCTGAAGGCCTCTGTGGGGACATACGTGCTTCTGCTGACAGCTTCTCACTGCATTTTGTCGGCTTTTTGCAAAGCTGGAATCCAGATGATGCATAAACACCACAAATTTGCCTTCTCTTTATAATATATGCACCTCCCATCCCGTTGCTCATCCAACTGCTAGACTGACTCACTCCGAGGAGCAGGACTGGTCCAAGTTGGCAAGCAAGCCGGTGACTGCATCAGGAGGGGGGGCGGGGGGGTGCTAGAGAAAGCCTCCCTCTTGCAAAGGGAGTTTGCTTCTATTCTTGTAGGTTTTTATTAAAATTCATTTTCAATTTTATCAAATAACTGTCCTCCAGCCTCCTATTAAGATGATGAATTATGTTAATCGGCAGCTAATAGAAAGCCACCAGCCTCGGGAATGACGCTCCGGGCGGAGCTAACTGTTCTTGCTGCGCTGCAGGCTCCCTGCGGGGCTCCATCTGCACCATCTGCAGTGTGTGTGTGATGTGTGTGTGTGCCTCTGTGTGTCTCTGTGCATGTATGTGTGTGTACGATGCGTGTGTGTGCCTCTGTGCATGTGTGTGTGTGCCTCTGTGTGTCTCTGTGCGTGTGTGTGTGAGATGTGTGTGTGTGATGTGTGTGTGTGACCCTGTGTTTGTGCCTCTGTGCATGTGTGTGTGTGATGTGTGTGTGTGCCTGTGTGTGTCTGTGCGTGTGTGTGTGAGATGTGTGTGTGTGCCTGTGTGTCTCTGTGCATGTATGTGTGTGTATGATGCGTGTGTGTGCCTCTGTGCATGTGTGTGTGTGTGTGATGTGTGTGTGTGCCTCTGTGTGTCTCTGTGCGTGTGTGTGTGTGACCCTGTGTTTGTGCCTCTGTGCATGTGTGTGTGTGTGATGTGTGTGTGATGTGTGTGTGTGCCTCTGTGTGTCTCTGTGCGTGTTTGTGTGTGTGACCCTGTGTTTGCCTCTGTGTTTGTGCCTCTGTGTATGTGTGCGTGTATTTGCACAGGGGTGTGTCTGTGGGCAATGCCTCTGCTGTGCCATAAAGGAGCCTCTTTCTCTCCTTCCCTCCCTCCGCCCTTCCTCTGCGCTGTGCCCTAGGCCTGCCTCCCCCTCAAGCCTCCCCCTCCCCCGCCTCCCGTGCTGCCCCCTCCGCAGTGGCTGCCACCCTCCAAGGTTCCCTGGTTTCCGGCGTTGTTCTTGGGGGACTCCCGGCAGGACCATCAACCCTGCACTCCCTGTGGCTCCCAGGTCAGGCTCAGGGAGGCAGCTAGCAGCCGGGCCGCCTGCTGCCCTCCTTCCACAGCGCCACGCGCCAGGTCTGCACGCCGCTTTCCACAGGAGCGCGGCGACGCGTCCCCATTCAGCTGAGCTGCGTGCACCGGAGACGGGACCCAGAGCATACCGTCTGGGTTGGGAGAAAGACGGCTTTCCTCCAGGTGGTGTGGGCAGAGAACAGAACCCGACAGACTCTGGATATCCGTAAGCCATCTTGAGGTTCAGCAGAAGGGCCAGGCCCCGCTGGGCCCCCCTGAGGAGACCTCTGGGCTTCCCTGGGAGCCATCGGCCCTGTGGCCGAGCGGCATCACCACAGGGAAAACCAGGACAACTTGGTGCTCTGACCGTCTGCACTGCCCCCGGCTGAGGCCCAGATCTGTCCTCAGACCCGGCAAGGCCGAGGCAGGAGGGCTCACAGCGCTGAGTGGGGGCGAGGGAGGGGGTGCACAGAGCGTGTCCTCCCAGAGACACTGCATTTTAGAAACGCTGCAGAACAAACCATCAGCCCCACACTGAGAAGCGGCGAGGGCTTATGCTCCCCAAGGCCATTCTGATTCTCGGCGAGTCTTCAGGAAAACACAGGCCAACGCTGGGGCGAGGGTTTGAGACGAGACCCCCGGCACCACGCTGGCAGGGCCCACACCCCTGCTCTGCCGGGCCCGCCTTCCATGCCGACAGGATGCGGCAGCGCTGGGCCATTAACATTTAAGCTCTTTCAGTTCCTCAGGGCAATGGGAAGTTCCCCGGCCTCGGCTCACCCACTGTGTGCCTGGCAATTGTGTGCTGCAGGCTGAGAGGCCCCCCGCCACGCTGCCCGCGTGCTGGGGACCAGGCTACTCCCGGGAGCACGCACTCCGCAAATGGAATTCTGCCCCTCCACCGGAGACCAAGAGAAAACCAGGGAAGATGGCTGCGGGTTCACACCGCACTGACATTCGCGGGGGGAGGGGACGTTATGGGAAGAGCAAGCATGTGCTCGCTTCAGAATTACTGAAGGTTTCTCTCTCTGATCCTTAGAAAGATGAAGACAAAATTGAAAAAATCAGAAAACATCGGCTCTCGTGAGCCTCGGTTGGATGGGAAGGTCCCTCGGAGGCAGAGCCGGAGCCCACTTACCAGCGCAGGGCGATTTTGATGGGGGTGGTGAGGCAAGAGGTGAACAGGTCGGCCGGGAGGTCAGGGATCATGGGCAGGAGCTCGCTGGCCTCGCAGGCCGCCAGCTGGATGCAGTTCTTCATGGACGGGGGCAGGGGCATCTGGGCCAGTGGGTGGTTGGGGTTGATGGCCGCGACCTACGGAGAACATGAAGGAAGACTGTGACGTGGTGTTGTGTCCGACTGGGGTGTCTCTTAACAGTTCCCTGTTCCAGAGAGTCCCCTCCCCACCTGCCGACTGCCCATCTTACCCCCACTCCAGCATGCAGCCCATCGTCCAGCCCCGTCCCCGGATTCAACCCCCCCCACAAAGTGCAGCCCCGCCCTTGGTATTCAGCCCCGCCCCCGGCATGCAGCCCCGCCCCCGGCATGCAGCCCCGCCCCCGGCGTGCAGGACAGTCTATGGCACACAGCCCTGCCCCTGGCATGCAGCCCCGCCCCCGGCGTGCAGGACAGTCTATGGCACACAGCCCTGCCCCTGGCATGCAGCCCCGCCCCCGGCGTGCAGGACAGTCTATGGCACACAGCCCTGCCCCTGGTATTTAGCCCCGCCCCCGGCACGCGGCCTCACTTCCAGCTCCTGCTCGCGCTGCAGGGCGAACTGGCGGAAGGACTTGACGATGAGGCCGGCGTTGGAGCAGTCATAGACGAAGATCGACGGGCTGCCCATCCACGTCTGCAAGTCGTAGATCGACAGCGGGATGTACTGCGTGTAGTTCTGGAAACAAACACAGCACACGGGTGACGCACGGCCCCACGGCCTCCATGCTGGTCCCGGCCTGGCACCCAGGAGGGCAGCGCTGACAGAGCCGGAGCCCTCTGGGGTCACAGGACCCCCGGCGGCACAGACCGGGAAAGATGTCGGGGGCTGTTGTGTCCCAGGAGCCGGTCTGCGGGGAGAACGGACGAGCGGTGTGAGGCCCGGGGCCAGCGCGGCTCCCAGGGCGACAGGACCACTCTGCATGCGCACGTGCTGGACACCGCGCTCCCCGCGGGCCACACGCAGCCCTGGTCCCAGGTCTGAACCCCCTCTGGGCAGTGCCGAGCGGTAAGCACCTCCCCACGGAGAAAACGCCACACGCAGCGACGTGGTTTCTAACGAGGTCACGCTGCCAGCCAAGCCTGGGCCACCCTCGCTGGGCTGAGCCGCACACATGCCGTCAGCGGCTGGGCAGAGCCTCGTCCTCGTCCTCGTCCTCGGGGGACAGGATAGCGGGAACTCCTCCAAGGTTGGGAAGTTAACGTGCGCGCCAACAAAGATAACCGGAGAGCAAACCAGCTCCTCCAGGACCAAGTGCAAACGCAGCGGGCCGGACCTCCGCGGGCCGTGCTTGGGGAGGAGGCGCGGCCGAGGCCCCCCTGGGGGGAAGGCTAAGCTCAGACCTGAGCTCTGCCGGGAGAAGGCAGACGGGGAGCGGTCAGGCCCGAGCAAACGGAGGAAGACGTAGAGAGGGAACAGCTGGTGGAGAGTTAGCGTCGCTAAAACCCGTTGTTTTTAAGAGCGGCCGGGTGGACAAGTGTCTGCCAGAGAGTGAGGGTGAAACGACAGTCCGTCAACACGTTCCAGTCCCCATGAAGGAACGGGGGAGCTCTCACCACCGGCCCCACAGGTGCCGGGAAGATGAGGAAACAGCAACCATTTTGTGCCAATAAACAAGTCCCCTTAGATGGAAAGGGCTCTGAAAACCCACTTCCCAAAGTGGCCCGGAGAGAGACAGGAAGCCCGAGCAGCCCGGCGCCCTCCCAGAAACCAGCGCCAGCAGGAGCCGGCCCCGGGGCCGGGGGGCCGTGTGCGGGGACGCGCCGGCTCCCGGGGGTGTGCGCCCCGCGGGGCTCACCTTGTTGAAGACCCAGATCTCGCCGTTGACCGTGGGCCGGGGCACGCCGTGGCCGTTGTAGTGGAAGAGGACCCGCTCCTCCTTGGCGTTGCGGCGCAGCGAGGTGCACAGCTTCTTCACCTCGTCCACCGTGGGGTCCAGGCTCTGCTTGTACCGCGCCTGTCCGGGAGGAGATTCAGAAACTCGCCCGGGTTTGCGGGACGCCCGGCCTCCCCCACGCCGAGCCCGCGCTGCGGAGCGGAGCGGCCCGAGCCGGCGTCAGCCGAGACCCGGCTGCTGCCGTGCCAGGTGCACCCCCAGGATTTGGATGCTGCTGAGCGTTGGGACCTGCGTGTGAGTGGAAAGGAGCACCGCGCACGGGGATGGGAGCCCTTTTAAAAAGCGCTGGCTCGGCGCAGAGCAGCAGGCCGGCACCACCGGTCACACCACAGGCCCAGGGAGAGCACCCGCTGAGCATCTGCTGTGCTGGCCCCGCGTGGAGCCAGAACACACGGGTGGCTCCGGAGGGAACAGGAAGAGGGGAGACTGAGTCACAGAATAACGTTAACGGGGCAGACAGGGTCTGTATTGCCACTGGTTTTCCCTGTGGGCGCAGGAGAACCACCAGCATCCTCCTTATTACCAAGAACCCAACAGGGGGTCACCCTGGAGGGAAGCCCGGTGGCTCTCAGCAGCCTCCGGAGAGCCCCCCCCACCGCCCCCGAGGGCCGGCGGCAGCGGCAGGCCTGGCCCGGGCTGGGAGCGCGGCTGGGACCTCAGAAACACCGCTGAGGCTGGGCAGAGCCGCCCGAACCAAGGCCCCGCCCCGGTGTGAGCACAGCCGACCGTGCCGAGCGAATCGGAGCCACCCACCAAGAAGCCTCCCCTGCGGCCTCGACCAGGAGCAGGGAGGGCTGGGGAGAAGCTTCCAGAGCCCGAGAAGGGGCAGCAGGGAAAAGGGCCCAAACAGAACCCAGAGGGCTGCTGGGAGCAGAGTCCGCTTCCGGCCCACACGCCGCCGGCGCTCGGCTGAGTGACGGGCGCCCCTCGAGCCAGGCTCCCTGCAGGGAAGTACGGCCCTGCCTGCCTGGCGTGGCCTCCCGGGGCCCATCCTGCAGAGCGCTGCTCCCCAGCCTCGGGCCACTCACTCAGCCGGCAGTGAGCCCGGGGTCGCTGTCTCGACCTCGGCTCCATCAAGGTCTCAGCTGCGGGCCGCTGTGATGACAGCCTCGTTTCCTTACTGAGCGCCGCGAGGACGCGTAACGGCGGGCGCCAGGCTCTGCGGAGATCGGGAATGTGCCTCCTGGGGCTTTGTGGGAATTAATTAATATTTTCAAGGGCTCTGAAATGAGCAGCAGTAAATCAAATGTCAGCAAACCGCCGCAGTGGCGTGGGGGCGAGGAGCCGGTAATGGCCCCGCGGCTGCGGTTGGGGACGGAGCGGGCAGGAGCTGCGACCTGTCTGGGGATTTATGGCCCTGCGAGCAGGCGCGGAAACGACACGGAGAGTCGCTGAGATGCTGCCTAGGTGCCGGGCTCGCTCCTCGGGGTCCAGAGCCCGAACGTCATGGAGCCTGTGCCCGGATCTCGGGGGGGGGGGGGGGGAGGGCGGCAGAGGATGAGGAACGATAGGCGGGGGGGGGGGGGGGCAGCAGAGAAGCAGCAGAGGAAGCTGCCCGGTGTCCCCGGCCCAGATGACCGGGCATCTGAGCCCCTGGGGGGCGGGGGGGGCACTGGGGCAGAACACAGACCGCGCTGCCAGAGACGGAGTGCCAGCACACCAGGCAGCTCCCGGCCGTCGCCCAACGCAGGAACCTGCCACAGACGTCCGTGTGCCTAAGCGCTGGTGAGCGGGACCTAGCTGCAAGGGAGTCTGGGAGGTGAGTGTGCAGAGACACACAGACGTGGAGTGGGCCGCCCAGCACACTCCAGGGCTGCAGAACCGCTTCCCGTCATCCACACCAGCCTGCCCTTCACAAACCAGGGCGGGAAGTTGACATCAGACACTTCAAACCCTGTTCCCAGCTTGCTCAGCGCGTTCAAGGCTCTGGCCAAAATACAGAGAGGCTGTGGTCCTCGGACCTCAGGACCTGCTCCCCACGGTCCCCAGGCGGCCGCTTGGCACACGGAACTTTGACAGAAAGGGCCAGGGAAATGGGTGACAGGTGGAGGCCCCAGGGGGTGGACGGAAGAGAAACAGAACTGATTGAGGAGCACGGAGCCCTCACCGTCTCACACTCACGTGCACGAGGAAGCGTCAGCCTCCAGCTGCCTGCCCCCATCTGTGCAGGGGTGCTCAGTGCAGGGTGCTCAGTGCGGGCGCAAGGCAGGGCTGCCGGCGTGCGGCATGAGGGGTGAGGGGGGATGCGTCTTTACGGCACTGTGCCCTGGTTCTCCTTTGTGCTGCCCCCTGTGGGTCCTTTTCCAGCAACATGAGGGGTGAGCACTGCCAGGACGCCAGGGCCACCCCCCCCCCCCCCGAAGGCCGCAGTCTGGCCTCGAGCCCCGGTGGAGCTCAGAGGAGGGGTACCCCGCTTCACCAGGCGAGCAGGTGGGAACGGGAGCCGGGAGGGCTGGAGCGGACCTGGGCCTTGGCCTCCAACGGGGACCAGGACAGCCGTGCTCGCCGAGGCGGGTCTGGGCCCCTCCACAAGGGCAGGACCTGCTTGGCTTCCCTCGGCGTCTGGCTCGGCTCAGTCCCGGGAAACCGCGCCGAGCGCGGGAGCCAGCCCTCCACCCGCACCCCGCCGCAGGGCTCCGGCTCTGCCAGCAAGAAGCACGCTCTCACCCTCCACAGCCCAAAGCTTCCTGAACGGAGACCGCGTTGCCGTGCTGCCCCGCGTCTCCGGGAGTGGCTGTCCGCTCCGCCCCTCACCCCGCACACAGCCGAGGGCACAGGGTGCGTCTGACGCCATCTCTTAAGACACACGTTTTTACTGGTTTCCGAGAGGCAATCGGTGACGAGAGAGTCACGGGCCAGCTGCTTCCGCATGCTGGCCATCGGGCACCGGGCCCACAACCCGGGCACGTGCCCGGCTGGGAGCTGAACCGCGACCTCCTAGTCCAGGGGTGGGCAAACTCATTAACCAACAGGGTCAGATACCAACAGGACAACGATTAAAATCTCTTCGGAGAGCCAAATTTTTAAAACTTAAACTTCTAACGCCACTTCTTCAAAATAGACTCGCCCAGGCCGTGGTGTTTTGTGGAAGGGCCACACTCAAGGGGCCAAAAAGCCGCATGTGGCTTCTGAGCCGAGGTTTGCCGACCACGGTCCTAGTTCATAGGTCACCGCTCAACCACGGAGCCACGCCAGCCGGCCCGATCCCCGCCTCGGCTGCCTCCGGCTGGCGGGCTGAGGGAGCGGGACAAGGTCTCCTCAAGGTCAGACGGGGGAGGAGCCACAAAAACACCGTTTTCACAGGTCTGGGGAAAGGGAACAGCAGTGGCACCATTTCTGACAGTGCACACCGCAAGCAACAATGCGGCTCTTCCTGGAGGGAGCCGGGGGACCGCACAGGGGACTGCAGAGCCCACGGCAGATGCGGGGCCTGAGGCCCCCCCCCCCCCCCCCCCCCCGGCGCCTCGGTGCTCGCCAGGAGGCCCCGCAGCGGCCGCTCCTGTCACCTTCACGGCGACTCCGCACGCGGAGAGGAGCCGGTCGGGCGCCCAGCAGCGTCAGCAGCTCCTGCCACGACTCTCCCTGGGTGCTGAGCCCGATGGGGAGCAGCGACACACCACTCAACTCGGGGGGCCGGGACCCCGAGAGGCATCCCCGTCCGGGAGTGTGCGCTCCGTCACGGCAGAGATTTCCTCTCAGACGTGACGACTGACAGGGAGGGAGGGCGGAGGCGGGGGGGGAGGAGGGGACAGGAGCAGGAGGACCCAAGCTCTGCTCCTTCGGGGACAGCGCGGTCACCCCGACCGCGTGCTGGTCCAGCCCGGAGCGCGTCCCCCGCGGGCAGCGTGCAGGCCCGGGGAGGCAGGGGGCGCCACGTGAGCAACCCACGGACACCAACCCACGGACACGACTGCTCCCCCGTCCAGCCGGCCTCCCCCAGGCGGGTCCCGCAGAGACACGGCGCCCCCCCCCCCCCGTCTCATTAGCCGCTCTCCCCTAACCGCACGGTCAAGGACTCAGCACAGCTAAGTGTCTCTTCAGAGACCAGCTGGGAGGGTGGGAACAGGGGAGATGGGCGGAGAGGGAGGCGGAAGGGGAGGTGCCCAGGAAGACTGAGGAGGCCACAGCCCCCCGGCCGGTGTGGGAGGGGGGGCGATGGCAGATCTGTCGTCTGTCCGCCCCCCTTCCACTGGGGGGCGTGCACACCTGCACTGCGACCTAACAGGCAGGAACAGACTGTTTTCCACCAAGCACAGGAAAGCAACCCGGCCTATCTCGTCATTAAGGAAACGCCATTTAAAATCACAGGAACACCCAGAGGATGGCTGTGATGACGATGATGATGATGACGGTTTAAAACTCAGAAAAGGACCAGTGCTGGCGAGGCGGGAAGACTCGGGACAGACGCAGGAGTGGAAAGCGTGCAGGCCTCAGAAGGAGCGGAGCTGCGTCTGACCCCGCAATTCCGCTCTGGCACAGACCGGAGCGCGGGGCCGCGGAGGAACCGCACGCTGTGCCAACGGGAGGCGAGGCAGCCCCGCAGCGGGCGGGCGGGTGAGCAGTGCGCACACCGCGTGGGGATGCGACTCGGCTGCACCACGAAAGGGACCGGGTTACTGGAACACGACAACAGGCCTGTCCGTGGATGAACTATAAAAACACTGCTCGGTGAGAAGTCACACATGGGGCCGTGTGCTGTACGATTCCATTTATAATTCTGTTCCGTGAGTTTTATCTCCATTTCTCAGAAACCCCACCATGTGTCACCCTGACGCTGAGGGTGCTGGCCGGGTGGCTCACGACATCCCTGGAAGAGGGGGTGCCCCTCCAGCCCGGCACCTGCCCCCTCGATGGCACCTTCTCGCGGGGCGGGGTGTCACCTGACACCTCTCCAGGCACAGATGGTGAGCAGACGGCAGGCTCCCGGCACCTCAGCTTCCACATCCTCTCTCCGGCACCAGATCCGCTCTGACAGCGCAGCACGTGCCCGACACCATTTCCACCCGCACCCCCCACCCCCTGCTCGGCAGCGGCTCCGGGGCAGCTGGGAAACGGCCCGCACGGGAGTCTGGGCCTGCCGGGCGGTGGCACTAGCCTCAGGCCTCACAGGGATGTCCGGTCCCCTCGGCAGTCTGCCGCCCACAGAACGGGCTCTTCCATGAGAGGGACAGACGTCCGGTCCCCTCTGCAGTCTGTCGCTCTCAGAACGAGCTCTCCCGTGAGAGGGACATGAGGAGCTCTCCTTGAGAGGCGGGTGAGGGGCAGCGCCAGGCCTGTTCCTCTAAAAATACGCCCCGAAGTAGGTCAGTGCGGAGCGGGAGCAGCAGCGGGAGCGGAGAACGGGCAGGACCCGGGGCCAGCGGTGCTGGCACGGCCTTCGCCAGCGCCCCTGGGAGACGGAGGGAGGGGGCAGCCGCCTGCCGGGCCGCCTGCTGCGAACACTCCCCGCGTTCTCTGCCCAAACCCGTGTCCGGGCTCAGCGATCGCCTCCGCCACATCTCCGGGAGCAAAGCCAGACTCAACAAGTCCGGTCCCTCGGTGCCGCCAGCGCTGGCCTCGCCCTCCCCGCACCAGGCCCGGGGGGGGGGGGGGGGGGCACCTGCACCAATGCCAGCGGCTGCCTGCTCAGGACAGGACCCTGGCACAAGGGGAGGGAGCGGCGAGTGGAGAGAAGACACTACCAGCCCCTGAGCTCATCGGTGTGGACAGTGAGATCAGACCCGGCCGAGCCCCACTCGGGGCGCTGGGGTGACACCCCTGCCTGTCATTTACACTCAGGTCTCGCTGAGGGAGACAGAGGGACCACAGTGCTGTCCTCACAAAGGACCGGGCACAGTGGGGGGCAGAATCCGCACTCCATATCCGGGGGCGGGCCCAGGGCCTGGGTTCGGAGCAGGGGCAGAGGGAGGCGGGTGGCTGAGCAGGAGCCCGGGCTGCTAGGCCCCTCGGAGTCTGCGCGGGGGCTGATGGGAGCCAGGACAGGGCGGGAGATGAAGGAGCGGGAACAGGACAGGACGGGAGATGGAGGAGCGGGAACAGGACAGGACGGGAGATGGAGGAGGGGGAACAAGGCGGGAGATGGAGAAGAGGGAACAGGAAGGGAGATGGAGGAGGGGGAACGGGAAGGGAGATGGAGGAGGGGGATCGAGAAGGGAGATGGAGGAGGGGGATCGAGAAGGGAGATGGAGGAGGGGGAAAGGGAAGGGAGATGGAGGAGGGGAATGGGAAGGGAGATGGAGGAGGGAGATCTGGACGGGAGATGGAGGAGGGGGAACAGGAAGGGAGATGGAGGAGGGGGAACAGGATGGGAGATGAAGGAGGGGGATCGAGAAGGGAGATGGACGAGGGGGAACAGGAAGGGAGATGGAGGAGGGGGAACGGGAAGGGAAATGGAGGAGGGGGAACGGGAAGGGCGATGGAGGAGGGGGAACAGGAAGGGAGATGGAGGAGGGGGAACAGGAAGGGCAATGGAGGAGGGGGAACAGGAAGGGAGATGGAGGAGGGGGAACGGGAAGGGAGATGGAGGAGCGGGAACAGGAAGGGAGATGGAGGAGGGGGAACGGGAAGGGCGATGGAGGAGCGGGACAGCGGCTGCGGCGTGAGCGGGTGCGGCTGTCACAAACACACGGGAGGGGAGCCCGCGGTGGCAGGCGGTCAGTTGTGTGGAAGGGCTCCAGTGCCTGGCGAGAAACCTGGGCCTGGCAGCCAGTGCCTCGCGGTTTCTCCAGCTGCTTCCCGACCAATCACCTTCCCTGGAGGCTCCGTGTCGCCTAGGTCAGTGGTCGGCAAACCGTGGCTCGCGAGCCACGTGCGGCTCTCCGGCCCCTGGAGCGTGGCTGGGCGTTAGAACAACTTCTTCCCAACAGACTCGCCCAGGCCGAAACCCGACTCCTGCGCACGGGCCACGAGGCTTCCATCCCATCGTACGTGTGCCCCCACACGTGGTATTTTGTGGAAGAGCCACGCTCAAGGGGCCAAAGATCTGCATGTGGTTTGAGAGCCGAGGTTTGCCGACCCCGGCCTAGCTGAAAGGAAGGAGAGGAGGGAGGAGGGAGGAGCGGGCTGTAGTGATGCTGGCACGTCCCAGGGTGGACTCCCCCCTGGGGGGGACTGAGATGGTGGATCCCCCCTCCCCGGGCACCGCGGGCCCGAGGATCCCCGAGGTCAGCGGCAGCCTCTCTCCAGGCGGCCTGTGGGCCTCCGAGCAGCGAGGGCCTTCTAGGGAGCGAGAGCCGGATGGCTGAGGGAGGGAGACGGGGGCTCCGGTGGCCCCGGAGGACGCGGACCCGTCGCCGTGGTCACCGCGCTGCGAGCAGCAGGAGCCAACTCGCTCCGGTCCTCGCCTCCCTCCCGTGTCAGGGACGACAAGGCCTCCTGGCGCCGCTAGTCGGCCACAAAGGGAGCCCGCCCGGGAGCCGGGAGGCTGGCCTCGGGGAGCGGGGCCTCGGGAGGCGCAGGCAGGGCCACTGCCCTCCCCATCGCACCCCTCGGTGGCGCCAGAGCCGGCCCGTCCCCAGGATGGAGGGACGGGCACCTCTAGAGACACCCTCAGACCAGCTGACAGAAAGGCGAAGAGAAATAGGTCGGGGGGGGGGGGGGGAGAGGGGGGTTACGAATAACTTAAGGTCTTAAAGGCACCTCGACACAGTTCCCACACTCCATGCCCTCCTGTCCGATAGCGCGTGAGGAGGAGGCCGCGGGGTCCCCTTCGAGGCCGGCCCTGGCCTCGGGGTCCGGCTCTCTGTGGAGATGGCGTTTCCTGTGCGAGGACACGCCACGCGTTCATTGCCGCACGGGACGCGCTTTGGCGAAAGAAACAGCGGACGGGCCGGCTCGGGGCGCACCGGAGGGAGGGGGTGCGGGGGGCGGCGGAGCTGCGGGGCGATGACACCAACAGCTCTCGCCGGGTGCAGACTGACACCAGGACCCCCCCCCCCCCCGAAGGAAAGCAGCAGAGCCTTACCCGGGGCTGCCAGTTCTCGTACTGCTTCTGGAGGTTGGCCCCGATGGTTTCCAGGGCTTTCTGGGGGCCCATCGACAGAGGATCTGAGGGAGCAAGGAGAGAGGTCTTTGCAGGTGCACGTCCTCCCGCAGACTCGCCGGAGGCCCGCACAGCTCACGCCCAGCCGCCTGGCCAGAGCACACGCGGGCCGGGTTCGTGCGCTGAGCGGGCGGCGGAGCGGCTGGGCGCCCGCGGGGCAGAGGAAACGGCTCATCGGCGGCACCAGGCTTCACCCCCCAGCCTCCCGGTGCCGCCCCTCTGGTCTCAGTCCAGCCTCGGGGGGAGGCTCCGTGTGCGCCTGTCCACTGACCCCGTGTGGGGAGGGCCCGCGGCCGCCCACAGCCCCCCACCCCTGCCCACAGGAACGGGGCTGGGGGCGCACGGGGGCAAGGGCGTGCGGCGTCTGGACCTAGCCCTCCGCCTCCCGGGACGCCCGCCCGCACAGCGAGGCTGGGGTCTGCTCACGCCGCGGCTCTGGAGCACGAACCGCAGCCAGCACCCCCGCCCCGCCCCGCCCCCCCGCCCCGCCCGCCCAGAGCTCTCCACACGCTTTAACGCCTGTGTGTCTGTCAGCCTCGTGTGTTCAAAGTTCAGGTGAGACCTTTTTTAAAAGTTTGTTTATCCATTTATTTAAAATAAGAACCCATTACATTTTGACATAAACATTTATTATGAAAACGACTAAAACAGAGAGACTGGCACCGTTTCACATGCTGCCACACCTGTTCGCCAGGTGCCGCGGGGCCCGCAGCCTGCCTGTGCGCTGCCCGCTGTGCTCCCCACCCCAACGGGGCAGCCGGCGTGTGTTTCTTCTTCTCCCTTCCCCTCCCTCCCTCCTTCCCTCCTCCCTCCCTCCCTCCCCCTCTCCCTTCCTCCCTCCTTCCCTGCCCCCCCCTCCTTCCCTCTCTCCCTTCCTCCCTCCCTCCCTCCCCCTCTCCCTTCCTCCCTCCCTCCCCCTTCCCTCCCTTTCTCCTTCCCTCCCTTCCTCCCTCCTTCCCTCCCTTCCTCCCGTCCTCCTCATCTCCCCCCTTCCTCCCCCTTCTTCCTCCCTTTCCTCCCCCGCTCCCCTCTAAAAAAAATGGGAAAATATCCTCGTGTGAAGATTAACAACAACAAAGCCTCTGGGGCTTCTGAAAATCATAATAAAACAGGAGCTGCGAGAGGGGGGTGTGGGGGGCCAGAAGGGGCGAGAGACCTGACTGGGCACCCGGCCGCAGCCATGCTTCTAGACCTGGACCTGACCCCGTCCTCTCCGAGTCTAAAGGTCACATGCGGCCACCGCTCTGTGCCCGAGCGCACGCCACCAGCTGTGCAAACTGCCCTGGTGACAGCACGCCGACAGACCGCGCTTCTCCCAGGACTGTGAAGGGCTCTGCCGCTAATTAGCCGGTCACCTTGAGGAGGATTTTAATTGGGGAAACACGCCATGGCAAAGGGCCACTCTGAAACCGGCAATGGCTTTCGGCGGCCCGTCTCGTCACGTCACCCGCACGCACCGGTCAGCAGCAGCGGGGACAGCGAGCGGCACCGCCTCCCTGGGCCGAGGCAGAGCGGAGCCCCGGCGGCACCGCTCGGAGCTTTCTACGCCGCAGCAGCGCTGACCACCGAACCACCCGCCCGCTGGGCGGTGCAGACCCCGGGAGCAGGCGACGGCCGGGCAGGGCGGGGGCCTGGCTGGGGCGCCGTTACAGTACAGCCTCGCCCTGTCGGGGGGCGGGAGGTGCGGCAGCGTCACCAGGGAGACGAGGCGGTCCCCGAGAACAAAGGCCCCGGCCGTGGGCACGAGGGTGTGCCAGGGCCTGGGCAGCGGGATCAGCCGGCTGCCCCCCGACAGGACGCGTGGAGGCCGGGACTCCTGCCCTCAAAACCTCCCACACCCCCTCACGGTGAGCCGAGCTCCCGCCCCCGGGGGGGAGGCAGCCGCAGGCAGGGCTGTCACGCCGGGCGGGAGGGCGCACCTAACGGAGAAAGGCCGGACCCCGCAGCCACGGTTTCTGACTCCCTGAGGCCCGCTCCACCAAGGACGCCCGCGGACTGGAGCCCCCACCCCCCGGGGCTCCCGGACTCACCGATCCAGCACTCCAGGCGCGCGCAGGGCGTGGTCTTCACCACGTCCGGGGGGTCCACCCCCACGTTCAGGCACAGCACCAGCGCCACGCTGACCGTCTTCATCTGGAACAACAGGCGGACAGGCCTTCAGCCGAGGCCGGTTCACGTTCCCGAAGCCGAGGCGCCAGCTCCACCCCCCCCCCCCGCCCCCGCCAAGCCTCCGGCCCTCACCTGCCCGCCAGGCGCTCTCTCCGGAGCAGCTCTGGAGGGTTCGGGTTCGAGGAAAGCGGGCAGAGGGCAGGCGAGGCTGCCCCGGGACCCGTTTCCAGAAAGAAGTACGTGACCCAAAGCATCAACATTTCAGGGCGCACACAACACCTTCTCTGCCGCCTCCCCCTCTCCCCCCGGCACAGACACACTCAGGGCGCACACAACGACCACTCTGCCACCTCCCTCCCCCCCCCCCCCCCCCCCCCCGCCGCCCTGCACAGACACACTCAGCGCTCAGGTCGCTCTGCACCTGCGAGAGGGAAGGCGCACTGGCCGGGGCCCTCCTCCTCTGGGGGTTTCCTGGCCTGTGCTCCCGGCTCCGGGGCTGCTCATTCCCACGCCCTCCCTCCACAGCAAAGGCTGGTTGTGGACACAGTAGGTCCTCGGGTTATCGTTCCTACGGGGCGCGTAACCGATTTTCCCGTCAGTCTGAACCCACCTCCCCGAGCACCGCCCTCTGTCACTCACACGGTGCACAGACGCAGTGAGAACGTGACACGGGAAAACGTTTAAAAGGAAGAACCATCCCAACCTTCCCTTGTGTATATAAATAATCCTAATAAAAGAGTAACATGCAAATTGACTGCACCTCCACTATGCCACCAGCCAATCAGGAGCAGGGGGCGTGACCAGCAGATGGGGGCGTGGCCAGGGGCGTGGCCAACACAACAGGGGGCGAGGCCGGCAGGGGCGTGGCTGCAGTGCTGTGAAAGCAACCACCATGCTATAAGCTCTGCTCACACAGTACTTAAGGGCCAGCCCTCCTTACAGTTATGGTGACTGAATCACATGCAAATGAACGCCCGGGGCATCTTGGGTAATGAGAGCCAGGTGCGAGGTGGGGCTGTGAACCAAGCAGCAGTCCGCTCCGCGGGGCGTTACAGGCCGGCTGGGACTGCCGGCACGTGGCGTCAGCTGCCCAGGCCGATGCCTCTTCCCCCTGGCAGGCCACCACCACCTCCTTCCCCGCTGCCACAGAACCAGCACCAGTCGCTCTGGATCCCGGCGCGCTGAATGCAGGAGGGGAAGGGGGCGCAGGGCCCCCCAGACCCCAAGTCCCGCGACTCAGTCCAGGACCCGCCGGCCTCTCGGCTTCCCTTCGGGGCGGGCGGGCCGGGCCTCCAGAGGAACGGCAGAGGCGGCAGGGAAGAGGGCGGCTGAAGGAAGCGAGGAGACGGATGGGGGGGCGGGGAAGGAAGGGGACTAGGGCCGCACTGCCAGGATTCGGGGACGAGTGACCCTGGACCGCAGGAGAGAGGTCCCACGGCCGCCACCAAGAAAGGCCCTCGCTGGAGGATGCTGTGCCCCCGGAGCCGCGGCTACTACTGCGAGAGCCGCTGGGCTCCACTGCCTGGCCTGGGCCCCGCCCCGAGGCTGGAGCGGGCGCCGCGCCGAGCACCAGGACCGCCTGTGTCTGCTCCTCAGCATTGGGCTCTACAGATCCCATGAAAACTGACTTTGCTACAGATAAAAGTGCACTTTAAAATGACTATGAACACTCAAGTAAAACGTTTTCATTTTATAAGCCTACATTTTACAGTATGCACATCTCACATAACGACACCCCAGGATTTATCCAGGGCAGGGGCCAAATGCCATTGCCGTAAGGAGCCAGAGTGCGGCTCCGTTTTTGTGGGCTCCACATGGCCTCGAATGCTCAACTTCCGCAGTCCTAGCCATGCAAAGCCCAAAGGAATGGGATGGCTGTGTCCCAACACAACTTTACGCCCACTAAAATTTGAATCTCATATAATTTTCAGGTCACAAAATAACATTCCTTTTTTCCTTCATTGACCAAAAATAGGCAGAAAGCCAGATTTAGCCCATTTTCTTTGATCTAAGCCTGGGTCCCAGGTGTGGGGCAAGGCAGAGGCAGTTGGGGCAATCAGGCCAACAGGGGAGCACTTAGGGGTGATCAGTCAGGCAGGCCATGAGCAGTTAGGAGCCACTGTTCCTAGCTTGCGAAAGGGATGTCCGACTGCCAACAGTCACACATCCCCGAGGGGGTCCCTGATTGGAGAGGGTGCAGGTTGGGCTGAGGGAACCCTCCTCCGTGCATGAATTTTGTGCACCGGGCCTCCAGTGAAAACAAAGCACACGCACAGACGCTGAAATGACGGGACTCTTTCTGAATGAGCGAACGGGACTCTTTCTGAATGAGCGAACGGGACTCTTTCTGAATGAGCGAACGGGACTCTTTCTGAATGAGCGAACGGGACTCTTTCTGAATAAGCGAACGGGACTCTTTCTGGATGAACGAACGGGAGGTGGTGATGTGACCGCGAGACGTGGGAACCGAGGACGGCCTCGCTCCCTCGTCGGGTGCCCTCACTCCACACTGAGTACAGTCCCTCCACGTCCACAGCCGCAGCAAATGAACTTTTATAATTCCAGTAAAATAAGTAATATCTGATTTTACTGTTAACGTTCTTGCTTCCAAAGCTCTAAGTCCCTGAGACAGAAACACTAGTGGAAGCCAGAGTCACTCCTGACCTCGAGCCGCTCCTCGCCACCACCCAGCCACTGAGCGCAGCGGAGTCTCTGTGCTGTTCGGGGAGCAGCGGGGGTGGAGTCTCTGTGCTGTTCGGGGAGCAGGGGGAGCAGGGGGAGCAGCGGGGGTGGAGTCTCTGTGCTGTTCGGGGAGCAGGGGGAGCAGGGGGAGCAGCGGGGGTGGAGTCTCTGTGCTGTTCGGGGAGCAGGGGGAGCAGGGGGAGCGGAGTCTCTGTGCTGTTGGGGGAGCAGGGGGAGCAGGGGGAGTGGAGTCTCTGTGCTGTTGGGGGAGCAGGGGGAGCAGGGGGAGTGGAGTCTCTGTGCTGTTTGGGGAGCAGGGGGAGCAGGGGGAGTGGAGTCTCGGTGCTGTTGGGGGAGCAGGGGGAGCAGGGGGAGCGGAGTCTCTGTGCTGTTTGGGGAGCAGGGGGAGCAGGGGGAGTGGAGTCTCTGTGCTGTTTGGGGAGCAGGGGGAGCAGGGGGAGCAGGGGGAGTGGAGTCTCTGTGCTGTTGGGGGAGCAGGGGGAGCAGGGGGAGTGGAGTCTCTGTGCTGTTGGGGGAGCAGGGGGAGCAGGGGAAGCAGGGGGAGCGGAGTCTCTGTGCTGTTTGGGGAGCAGGGGGAGCAGGGGGAGCAGGGGGAGCAGGGGGAGTGGAGTCTCTGTGCTGTTGGGGGAGCAGGGGGAGCAGGGGAAGCGGAGTCTCTGTGCTGTTTGGGGAGCAGGGGGAGCAGGGGGAGCGGAGTCTCTGTGCTGTTGGGGGAGCAGGGGGAGCGGAGTCTCTGTGCTGTTGGGGAGCAGGGGGAGCAGGGGGAGCAGGGGGAGCGGAGTCTCTGTGCTGTTGGGGGAGCAGGGGGAGCAGGGGGAGCAGGGGGAGCGGAGTCTCTGTGCTGTTTGGGGAGCAGGGGGAGCAGGGGGAGCAGGGGGAGCAGGGGGAGTGGAGTCTCTGTGCTGTTGGGGGAGCAGGGGGAGCGGAGTCTCTGTGCTGTTTGGGGAGCAGGGGGAGCAGGGGGAGCAGGGGGAGCAGGGGGAGCAGGGGAGCAGCGGGGAGCGGGCTGGACGGCAGTGCGACACTCCCTCCGCAGAGGCCGTGAAAGGGCGTGTTCACACACGCCTCCCTGACACCGTGTGCTACACCTTTTAGAAAACATACTCACACACACACACACACACACACACACACTCACGCACTTTTACACACACACATCCGGCTGACCCCTCAGCCCTCCCCTAGAAAGGGAAAGGAAGCCACACTTGTCGAAAGGGGTAGAGAACACAGAACACGCATCTGCTTAGACATGTGCACACGGATGTGCCCACTCCGGGTTACGGGCAGGAGGAAGCCTAACGGGGGAACTTCATTCCCTGGAGCCGGGGTGCTGGCGGATCGTCTGCGGGCCACAGCCGGGGGCTCTGCCGGGGGCAGTGACCCGGCCTCCGAGCAGCCCTCAGAGGAGGCACGTTCTCGGCCCCCTGGACACAGCGCAGAGCCTGTGCGGGGAGAGTGGAGGGGACAGGGCTGCGGCTCCGGACGGGAGACGGGAGGGCCCCGGCGCCACACAGGGCGGCACAGCCCCCGGAGCGGGAACGCGGCCGCTCCTCCCCCCGCACCGGCCTCCGTGTTTTCACACTGTCACCAACACTGATTTCCAGGGAACGGGGACAGTAACCAAAGTGTTATCACAGCCGTCAAGGAGGGTTCGTGTGCGTGTGCGTGTGCGTGTGTGTGTGTGCGTGTGCATAATGTTACTGCCTCTGGAGAGAGAGAAGGCCGGCTCGGCTCCCTGCAGCGCAGGCCGGTATCCACGGCAACGGAGCGGCTGGCGAGGAGCGGGGTGCAGGTGAGCACAGGCTGAGGCAGATGGCGTCCCTGCGGGCAGCGCTGCCCGACCCCGTCGCCTCGGTCCCGCGAGCATGTGTCCTGGCACAGCAGGCGACGCTGCCGGCCCCTCCGGCTCCCGCCCTGCACGGGGCCTCCTCCGGAGGACTCGGGTCGCTCGGAGTTCTGTCACCGGCTGAGCCACACGGCTGCGTCCGGCTCCCCACGCATCAGGCCCAGCACCCCCGGGGCTGAGCCGCTCGGGAGCCCTGTGCGTCCGTTAGCGGCACATGCGGCCTCGCAAGCACCGGCCACGCAGATGGACGCAGAGCGCAGTGGAGGCACCGGCGTGCGGTCCGAGTCACCCGGCCGGGGGGGGGGGGGTTCCTCCTCTCCCTCTGCCTCGGGGTGGGCCGAGGCGCGCCAGGTGGCCGGTGAGGCGGCGTCCACGGCAGGCCCTCCGGGAGGAAGACGTGGAGGGCGGGCAGTGGGCCGAGTGAGAAACAGCGGGCTGTGGCGCGAGGCCACGGGGAAGGGACAGGAGCAGCCGAAAAAGGAAGAGCCTCTGCTCTGCTCCAGGCCCGGGGACGGCGGGGCCCGGCGGGAAGGCACAGCCACCCCAGGTCCTGCCACGGGGCCACGGGACCGCGTCACCCGCTGTGTGTGGTCCCACAGCCCCGCCCCCCGCACACGCGGTGACTTCTGCACGGTCCCCCTCCGTGGGGGGACCAGACAGGCTGTGCTCCTCGGGCGGTGCCCCTGGAGCCGGTGTGAGCCCCGCTGGGCGCCCCCAACAGGCCGAGCATCAGAGTTTCCGGTTCCCCCGAGGCCCCGCTGCTCAGCAACTCCAGAAGCCGCGCCCGGTCTGGGCCAGCAGGTCTGCCTGAGGCCCCCTCTCCGGTGTGGGCTCTGCCGCCCAGACTGAGAATCCCAAAGCTCTTGGCGGGCGGAGACTGACTGTGGGCACCGGGCACACTGGAGCCCCAGCCGGCCCGGGCCTCAGGGCCCCAGGGCCCCACGGCTAGGGCGACGGGAACAGAACCATCCACCGTGACCCCGGGCCCTGAGCACGCTCGGTCCCAAGTCCCCAAACAGGGTCCGGGATTTACAAGGAGCTGGCGCTGCCTTTCCTTCCGGGTGGTGGCTCTGGAGCGGAGGCGGTTCAAGGGTCCCTCAGGAGGGCCAGAGTGGCTCCAGAGCCGCAGCAGGCCCAGATGGACGCAGCAGCTGGGGACCAGCAGGCCCCGGGCTTCCAGCTGCCAGCAGCCCTGCTACTACCCCCCCGAGAACGCAGGCCCAGCAGCCTCATCTTAACAAACAGTGTCAGCGCCCCCCCCCCCCCCATTATTCAGAGCAATTCCAACGAGAGACTGACTGCCCGAGGCCAGGCTGGGGCCAAAGGTGGCAAACTAACAATCATGAAACAACAAAGAGCAATACTCCCGTTCATTCCACAGTCACGTGGTGAAGGTGGGCAGGCACCAGTCTCCTCTGAGCATTATCCCCACCTGAACCCGTCTCTCTATCTCAAGCCCACCACCCAGCATCTCACAGGACCAAGACGGCACACATCTCCCCATTAGCCCTCAGGCCTCCCACACACCCCCATCTGCCCCAGCCTCCCCCATCCCCCATCCGCCCCCAGCCTCCCACCCCCCCATCCGCCCCCAGCCTCCCACACCCCCATCCGCCCCCAGCCTCCCACACCCCCCATCCGCCCCCAGCCTCCCCCATCCCCCATCCGCCCCCGGCCTCCCACACCCCCCATCCGCCCCCAGCCTCCCCCATCCCCCCATGCGCCCCCAGCCTCCCACACCCCCCATCCGCCCATGCGCCCCCAGCCTCCCACACCCC
Organism: Antrozous pallidus; assembly: GCA_027563665.1. NCBI lineage: Eukaryota > Metazoa > Chordata > Mammalia > Chiroptera > Vespertilionidae > Antrozous > Antrozous pallidus. The sequence continues at coordinate 52,824,904 of CM050526.1, read as the reverse complement.
CCATCCGCCCCCAGCCTCCCCCATCCCCCCATCCGCCCCCAGCCTCCCACACCCCCCATCCGCCCCCGGCCTACCACACCCCCCATCCGCCCCCAGCCTCCCCCATCCCCCCATGCGCCCCCAGCCTCCCACACCCCCCATCCGCCCCCAGCCTCCCACACCCCCCATCCACCCCCAGCCTCCCAC